>ML267999.1:997-12819 GCA_005239495.1 Nicotiana undulata
AACAGTTACTATACCCAGAACCCGGAATATCACCATACATCACAAGCTACTCTAATGCTCTATATACACAACTGGAAAAGAGAAGACTGTATAGTTTCATCTACAAGTACTACAACTTCAAGATAGAAAGGGGACTCGGAGATCTGCGGACGCTGCAGATTATACCTCGAGTCTCCTGGTACTGCTACTGCTGGTTAGCTGAGATACCGCATGCTAGGACCTGGATCTGCACATGGGAAAAACAAGCGCAGAAGGGCGTGAGTACTCCACATTTGGTACCCAGTAAGTGCCAAGCCTAACCCCAGTCAAGTAGTGACGAGGTTAGGTAGAGGCTCTACTGAGGTTGCAATTTAAAATAAGACAGATATAGCTAACAGTTAAGTTGAAAGTAATAATTAACAGCAATTCAAAGTAAGGACCAGAAGACAGAGTAATGAATCTCATGTTCGGCACATCATATAACTCAGGTGATAATCGTGCAATGCAATGCAGGGGGAAAGCTCCCGGATCTCGGTCCGTAGTCCCAATTTAAATATGCAATGCAGTACAGGGGGAAAGCTCCCGGATCTCGGTCCGTAGTCCCAATTTAAATATGCNATAACATAACCTTCGGATTCTTAGAATATGAACAGGGATTTCCGCAGCAGCGGTCCCTTTAACCGCTCCTGCGGTACCGCACATGCGGAATTATCATCGCAGGTGCGGAAAATCACTTAAAGCCCTGGGACCGCACCTGCGATAGAAAAGGTCGCGCCTGCGGTTCCGCGCCTGCGGAGCCCAGGTCGCACCTGAGATCCCTGACTAGGCCACTCGAGCTTCGCACCTGCGACATAAGTCCCGCACCTGCGAAAATTCTATCGAAGATGCGGCCTCAGAACCCACTCCTGTCAAGAGCTAAAGAGAAGTGTGGACCGCACACAAAATTGTGAGGCCGCAGAACATCCGAAAGGGCATTTTTCCCGAAAATTCTAGCTTTGTATAAATAGACTTCTTTCATGAAATTAGGTCAAGTTTTGAATATTGAGAAGTCTGTAGCCGTTTTTATTTACCCTTTTAGGAAACTTTAGCATATATTGGGGATTTAACATTAGATTTTCATCAATTGATCTTGCAATATGAGTTTTATCATCTTTTCTTCTTTATTTTATTCAATACCCAATATGAGTAGCTAGAATTTTAGCTAGGGCTGTGACCCAACCCTAGTGTGTGAACCTAAAGGCTATTTGATTTAGGGCATATTTATGGTTGAGTGTTTATTATTTAACCTTGTCTTGCTATTAATTGTAGAATTAATGGCTGCAAACATTAGTTCAAGCCTATTTGACTTGGTCTCTTCTTGAGAAAGAGAGACTTAGTCTAGGATACTTGGCTAACAAGAATTTGAGATGAAATCAAGAGATTGATAGTCCCAATTAAAGGTTTGAACCTAGATATAGTAAAACTCGACTTGAGCATTTTATCAACTGTATTGTTCAATACCCATTTGGACTTGAGAAGGCCAAATTGGGCCAAACCACTCCCTTACCCAGAGGTATTGAATGGGTAATTGTGTGTTGATAGCTATAATACACCCCGACCAATAAAAACACTTTAAAGTTTAAAACACGTTAGGCAAACACCTAGGTAAAGGTCATAGCCCTAAGCCTTTTACATTATTTGAAAACAACAACAAAAACAACACTCTCTAGTTTTATATCTTAGACTTGTAATCCGTAGCGTAATTTTAGAAGTAAAAACAAAACAACATTTATGGAAGTGCAATCAAGATACTTCACGTGCTTGATCCAATTATATACCACTAATTCCCTCTCAGCTCCCCGTGGATTCGATCCCGACTCCTTGTTGGTATTATTATTGCAATCCGCCGTTTCACAACCCTGAATAGAGGTGTGACTTCGACGAGATCAATCTGTTGTTGAAATGATGTCGTTGGTGGAATTTGCAATGAACCGCTGCGTCCATCCATGGCCGTTGTCATCATCCATGCTAGAAAACAAAGCATGGTGGCCACGCTTACAAAGATTTATCATTCCCCCGCGGAAGATTTTCAAGGAATAGAGATTTATCATATGAGCTAAAGTTAGATCCTCTCCAGTTTCTTGGTCCAAACGTCGAAGGCAAACCATCGTTCTCCACAGTGAAGGACTTACCTATTTCAAGCACACCTGGCAGCGAAGGCAAAACTCCGCATTCATGAAATCAAGATCTCCGCTCAATGAAAACGCACCTAAAGTAATGGGATACGTGAAAAAGTATGCAAAACCTTCCTTGGGAAGGGTCACTCGCTCCGATAGATCAGGAGCAATAATATACAACTCAACGCATCGGCAGTCCTGCTTCACAAGGAATACTGGAAGGATGAACGAAAGAAGGGTACCTACTTATATCCCATGTACAAGGATTAGCAGTAGGGGATTTATCTTCAAAATTCTTCGAAGTACTAAGTCTTCTTGGGATGATGGAACCCACCGTTGGAAGAATAGAGTCCTCGCTTTTGTTCTTGTTCTTTGTAGAAACAACACACTTAGATGAATAAGCCATTGGAAAAGAAGAATGAAAGGATTTCGTGTTTGAAGAATATTAGAGAAAAGATAGAAAACAAAGGTGCAAATCAGAAGCTCAAGAAATTATGAAACGTAAACGAAAAGAAAGTTGCGTAGAAGTAAAATTTTGGCAGCTTAATTCATGGCCATGATTACCTGATAATCAGAAAAAGCTATGATGAATCATGGGATGACACGTATTCGAGGCATTAAATGCGGAGAAACGTGCGTCAAATCAACTGTCAGAAACATATAGAGGGAGTTATAGTAATTCCCGCCAAAGAGGTGTTTCTACCAACTTCCCGGTAATACAAAGTTATGTCACCGGAATGTAGGTGGACTATCTGTATAGGGTAAAATATAATATGACACGTGGTTATCTAAAAGAAGGACATGTGGAATCCAAGATGGGGATGGTTGAGGACCGAACACAACCACTCCACCTGTCACCGAAAAGAATAACGTTCATAAAGGTGTATTAAATGCTCTGCGCCCAGTAGCATTTACTAGGGGATATTCTGTAGCATTAAGAGTGATGGCCCGTTACAGAGAATCTGGCATTTATGTTCAACGTTACATCTTCACCAATGACCCTCATAATTGACATTAAAGGAGGGCAAGATCCTAGGACCTCCTTCCCTATACATAGCTATAAATAGTGAGCTCAGTTATAATTGTAAATGACACGAATTTTCTGGCCAAACATATACTATATTCTATACAGTGTTTACAATTTTACTTTCTTGCCTTTTGATCTCATCATTGTTGTGCCCGATAACCGTGTTCACGGAATAACCATTTCTGCTGTTCCATCCACATTCTAACGCTAAGTATTATATATTTATTCAACTATTGTATTGTTTCAGGATAAAACTAGTTCACTTATCTAAAAACCACGTATGAATTTATCTATACTGTTTTACGGGCAAACAAAGGGATCTATAACTCAGTGAAGTGATTTGAGAGAACTCTTGGGTAAACCTGTTCAACTTACTATTTCATTGCCTTTCCTTTCACTAGAAGATAGGTCCGCTAGTGCTACTACTTACAGTGATTTGATGTATTGTTATATAGTTGTAACTGATAATATATTTCCCTCGAACCTTTGGTACGTCAAAATTAACGTTAATCACAAAGTCCAATCACTGGGAGCGGAGGAAGAAGCCGAGGTTCGGCGGAAACCAATTGGCTTTGCTCAAACAAGTGTTTGTGTCAAGAAATTCATTAAATATATATGTATATATATTTTATTTTTAGAATTAAGTTATTAAAATTCCAAGTCATGCTCTGAAATGTGAGACTCGTATTTAGGATTGAAATTCTAACTTCTCCTTTGCCAATAGTAGGACTTGCAAGTAAATTACCACCATTTACCACCATTTTATTCAAGAGAAATAAACCAGTTGGATTCTGTTGCTTTTAATACCATAAAATCAAACATATTCTCAGAACTAAGGTTAGGCTACAATAAAAAAAAGACAAAAAGTAGTAAAAGAAAAGGATGGAAAGTATCGTGGGTTGTGAATTTAGTCCAATTTACAGGCTAGAGGAAGGATGAGAATTAGAGCGAAAAATTATCATTTTGCTTTTCTCTAATTTATCTACAGTGCACTTTTCAGCCGCAAAAGGTCTTAATATTCTTTTTCAATATCCTTGGAATAATTCAAAATTTTGAACTTCACTAATTCATGGACGCTCCCGATTGAAAGAATGCAAGCTATGTTATATTTTGCAAGAAAAATTCTGCACTACTATCTATATACGTAGTCCAAAACAGAAACTTGTACAACACTGTAGCAAAAGGTAGAGATATTTGTGGTCACTTGTTACAAAATATGATTCCATTTTTTGCATTCAACCCACAATTGTGACCATGTTCAATTTTTCCAAAATGCTTTTCCCTTGATTTCTTGGTATCAGAAATATTACTATTTAAACGGATCACGTAGTAACGATAAAGTTGTCTCTGTGTAATCCATATGTTACAGGTTCGAGCCATGGAAGCAGCAACTAATGCTTGCATTAGGGTAGGCTGTCTAAATCATACCCGAGCCGTGGAAGCAGTCACTAATGCTGCATTAGGGTAGGTTGTCTACATCACACCCGATACCGTGGAAGCAGCCATTAATTCTTGCATTAAGGTAGGCTGTCTATGTCACACACACCTCTTAGAATACGGCCCCACCCAAGACCCTGCGTGAACACGGAATGCTATGTGCACCAGACTGCCCTATTGCCTCAAAACTACATGTGTTAGCCACACAAATTATATTCTTGAGTTATCTATAAATAGGTTAGTTTTCCAATCCATAGATAGAATTATGTCCTATCAACTGAGAATAGAAGATTAATAAAGAAAAGTCAGGTTTCCCCTAGAGTTCTCCTGAATCACTTCATTGGGATATCTGAAATGCCTACTGAAGTGTTTGGGGGAACTCTGGGAGCCACCTGACATCAACATAAGTTTATTATCTTGTTATATGTCCGAGAGTTTAACGGGTCCTGGAATTTCGAAGGGAGTTTAGTCTATAAATTAATGATACTCAGGTCACTGTATTTTTCTTGAATATTGCTGTTATTTCCCCTAATGGTGTATCTATGCTAATTTCCTTTTCTTTTTAGCCAGCTTGTTTAGCTTGGTCTTGCAGGAAACTAAAAACAATTACGTTCACTAAAAAATTGAACTTTTTCTGAAAACAAATGTCATTTTTCTTGTGAGAACATATATTAACATTTTATCAAATTTACTCTCTCTGGGACCTCCATACCTTAATTAGTTCGCTTGAAAAGTTGTAAATTCAAGTTACGTGTTTGATTAAATTTTTTATGCGTGCGCGCTTTAGAAAATAATTTTAAAATGATAGGCTGCTAAGTACGCAACGCATAAATTAGAAGAATGTTCAAAAGGAGAGATGAAAATAAGAAAGTAAACAAGTGAAAGAGCCTCAACAACTCGAAATATTGTAAACACACACTACAAGAAAGTGGAGATACGACGACATTTATTAAATGTCACAAATTTATTTGCCAATATTTAATTTATATTTGCATCAAATGTCGTTAATTTCAATGTCGGTAATTTTCTGATATTTAGGTAAATGTCGGTAAGAAATTATGACATTTACTTTACGACATTTAGGTAAATGCCAATAAAAAATTATGGCACTTATTTTACGACATTTAGGTAAATGTCGAAAACAAATTTACGACACTTACTTTGCAACATTTAGGTAAATATCAATAAGAAATTTATGATTTAATTTATGGCATTTACCTAAATATCGGCAAGAATGTTACGACGTTTAGTTTACAACATATAGGAAATATCACTTAAAATTTTCGACAATTAGATTAATGTTACTAAAAAATTAGACATTTACGTATGATCTTCACAAAATGTCGTATTGAAATTTCCGACATTTTGGTAAATGTCACTAAGATAACTCACAACATATACAAAATATCGTTTCCACTTTATGTGAATGTCATTAAAAAAATTTAGTGACATATCTTTTACAACATAGCAAAATGTCGCATTAAATGTTTGACACTTAAATTAATGTCGATATCATATTTTTTAGAATGTAAATAATAATGCCCTGTTTAGTTTCATCATGAACACATTTACATTTACAAATGTCAACTTATATAACAAACATGAAATAAATGTAAAGCAAATATTTTTTAGCACAGTAACCAAAGAACAAAGTAGCAATATAAAATGTACTTAGTACAAGATAGATAATCTCAAATCAAATGATTTGTTCTCACGTAAAACTCAAACATAACTAAATCATAAAAGATAGTAATTTCAATGTGTATAGTACTTTAAGATCACTCCTAATTCGAATTAATTTTCCTCAACTTCTAGACTAAATCTTGTGAAACCAACTCTCCACAAGTCAAGCTTTTCACTGCCAGTAATTGACATCACTTCCTTCAAGAATGTTGCACAACAGGTCACAAGAAAAATAAGAATTATCCTTTTATAATAAAGTAAATTCTTTCCTCCTCTAAAATAATTGGAATACCAAAAATAATAACATATTCATGTTCTAAAATAGAAATAAATTGATAATTAATGTAATACTAGCAACTGAAGAGAGAAAGAAACAGACAACATAAAGCAAAAAATCCAAGAATGTGAATGCAACCGCCAAATCGAACAACAACTGAAATTATGTAGTAATATCATAATATAGTTGATGATATTTTTTTGGTTGATGGGGATGTGAGAGGAAGGAAGAAAATATAGCTCCACCCGATGGAGGTTCTACAAGAGTTAAATAAATATAAACACGATCATGCCTAAAAAGCAAAATATAAGTAAGCACACGTAAAGCTACTTGCCCAAGAAAGGTTGAAACAAAATCTAAATGAGATAACTTTTCAGTTTTCTTATCAAATCCCACATTATGTTGATTTGACCCACCAAAACTATCATCATGAGTGTCAATATTCATAAAGTCACTAGTAGGAGGAACTCCAAAAGCATCATGCACCAAGCCTTGTATCTCATCACCTCTATCTAATCTATCCACAGACATTGATGAAGATGATGTCTGACCATGAAAAATCCAATTAACGTAACTAGGTAGAAATTCATCAACCACAATATGTTCAACAATCAACTCTTTCGAGATAAATTTCATATTACGGCCCTTCCGACATGAACACACGATTTCAGATGCATTAAGCATATCTAATGAAGCAAAATGAAGAAACTTTTTGGCTACATTCTCATATAGAAGATCATTCCTATTCAATATGTTTATCCAACTCTTATCCATTAAGAATAACCTATACATATAATAAAAAAATCAACTAAAAAAGAGTACTTATAGATAGAAACTAGAAAGATTATATCACAGACTACGAATATATATTATAATTTATACACTTCACTAATGACTATACAAATGTATTCATGCAGCATGGCAAAAAACATATCTAGTTTCTTTATTTTTTTTCAAGTGAATCTTACAAAACTAGTTCACTCTATCGCCGCAATATTTAATATTTTATCATGACTAAGCATAATCAAACTATAGAATACCATAATCAAGATACCAGAATCCAATTAAACTCTAAGCACAATCTATCACTAAATAATGAAATCTTTAGAAATGGATTAAACTATAATTACCCCAAAAACCGAAATCAAATAAAAAACAATCTAATAATCAATATCTAAAAGATATTTTGTATAAATTGACACAACTGTATAGACATCAGAAACTATTACTTGATAAAAACTTATTAATATATTTATTAAAAACAGCAAAATGAGGTACTCGCAAAGATTAACACCAAACTCTCTCTCTCTCTCACACACAAAAAAAAAAATACAAGATTCAATTTTTTCAACCAAAGCAAACAACAGAAAGAATAACCAATTAGTTACTATACAATAATCACCCCTTTAATCACCAAGAAACCAATAATTTAATTGAACTCTAAGCATAATCTACCATTAAATAATGAAATCTTATATCCAACTTCATAAATGTACTAAACCACAAACGTCCAGAAACACGTTGTTTGACCACCAAAACAAAGTCAAATTCAATCAACCAATCAATACCTAAAAGAGAAATTGCTAACCCAAATCCGAACAATTAAGAAAAAGAAAGAATCTGTTAACCCAAATCCGAACAACTAAGAAAAAGAAAGATATATGTTAACTAAATTGGGTACCTTGAATTTATAGAAAACAAGCTTTGTGGATCTCAGCAGCAAAAGCCTCAATGATTTTCATCTTCAAGTATCTATTATAGCAGTGTGGAATGTAAAAAATTAGGTTTTTTTTGTAGAAATTTAACTAAGGAAGGAAAACTATATTTTGAGTCTTGGGGGAGGGAGCGGATGTCACGACCCGAAATTCCACCATTGGGCCATGACTGCGTCTAACGTTGAACCCGCTAGACAAGCCAAAATATACAATTTCATTAACGTACTAACATTAAAAAAATACATAATTAAGCAAAGCATATAATATTCTTTTTTCAAATGCGGAAGCAGATAAATTCTGAAAATAACTTAAAACACCAATAACACGATTCGTTTACAATATCCGAGCACCTGGAGTCACTAACTCACGAACTGACTAAGAGGTTACTAAATACAAAGTCTGAAGAAATAATACATAAACTGTCTTAAAACTAAGAAAAATAAGACATAATAGAAAGATAAGGATAAAGGAGACGCCAAGTCCCACGAACGTCTGCGGGTCTACCTTGTAATCTCCGAAGTGGACCGAAGGATGCTCCCTCAATCAGTGTCCACCGGGTCCGGCTACGGGATTTGCACAACATAGAGAAGTGCAGGTGTAGCATCAGTACAACCGACCCCATGTACTGAGCAAGTGCCGAGCCTAACCCCGATCGAAGTAGTGGCGAGGCTAGACGACGATAACCTACTTGTACAAATCTACCAAAAATATAGCAAGGAAGTGACAATTATTTAACAGATAAGCAAGGGATACGAGGACAAGTAAGGGGGCAACAGGTAATTAGCAAAATGAGATGTTGAATGCAATAAATAAACAGATAAATGAATGGCACGGCATCACCCTTCGTACTTTACTCTCGTCCTCACTATGCAAGAGGTAAATATATATGAAATGTTTTCAATAATAAATAAAATGAATGGCACGGCATCACCCTTCGTGCTTTAATCTCTTCCTCACTGTGCAATAATAAATAAAGGAATGATATGAATGAATGGCACGACATCACCCTTCGTGCTCTACTCTCTTCCTCACATTGCAATACATAAATAATGAGTGATATGAATGAATGGCACGACATCACCCTTCGTACTTGCGATAAATAAATAATGAGTGATATGAATGAATGGCACGGCATCACCCTTCGTGCTTTAATCTCTTCCTCACTGTGCAATAATAAATAAAGGAATGATATGAATGAATGGCACGACATCACCCTTCGTGCTTTACTCTCTTCCTCACATTGCGATAAATAAATAATGAGTGATATGAATGAATGGCACGACATTACCCTTCATGCTTTACTCTCTTACTCACCCAAGTAATATCAACAACAAATCACAAACTTGGCAAGGAAATCAATTACCGGAATTCAATTCACAACCACCCGACACGGGGAATAACAACAAAAGTCAAACACATTTACCCGGCAAGGGTCTCAGCTATAACCAATTCCTTACGAGGACATAACTTCCCAAAAGAACTACTTCATAACATGATAATCATTGAGGCAATAATCAAGGAATTAAGCAAAACGGACTCACGGGCATACTTTGACACACAATGCATAGGTACTTGTCACCTTACCTATGCATTGAACATGATAAACACATAACACATAGGACACAATACCTATTCCCTCACCAAAGTTAGGCAAGACACTTACCTCGGTCCAAAAATGCAATTCAAGCCTCTAATACCGCCTTTCCTCTCGAATCCGACTCCGAAAATAATATCTAATCATAATCAATTTAATAATATCAATATTGACTCATTAATACAATCCCATAGCCTAATTAAACAATTCCTAGCATTCTTCCAAAATTTCTAAAATTCGACCTCGGGCCCGCTTGGTCCAGACACGAGGCTCGGACCAAAACCCACTTACCCATACCCCCACGAGTTCAAATATATAATTTGTTTTGAAATCCGACCCCAAATTGAGGTTGAATTACCCAAAATCCCATAAACCCTATCTCTACCCAAACCCCCTAATTTTTACTTTGATTTTAGGATTTTAGGCCTAGATTCTAGTTATTAGGGAAGGAAAGTGGAAGAAATTGGTGTTAGGAACATTTAACCAAAAGGCTATGGAGGAGAAAATGGCTTGAAGGTCTTCAATAGAGGTTGGAGAAGATGGAGGAGGTGAAAAATTATGAAATCCCGTATGGTATTCTGTTTTTGGTGTATTTTAATAACTGGGCAAAAATACCCTTCGCGTTCGCGTGCCCCTGGCTTCGTTCGCGAAGGGTCAGCTACCCTGACCTACGCGTTCGCGAGGACCATGTCGCATTTGCGTAGGTTTGACCCTACAGACCTTCGCGTTCGCGTGCGTACGGCCGCGTTCGAGATGCACTACGCTACCCAGCCCCCCGACCTCACCTTAACCCGACGTGTTCGCATCCCTGGGGACGCGTTCGCGTAGAGACACCATCCGGTGCTCCGCGTTCGCGTCTCCCTCTATGCGTTCGCGTAGAGTAAAACCCAGGCCACCATATTTTACCCTTCGCGTTCGCGAGTCCTTGGCCGCGTTCGCGAAGGGTATTACACCAGACACTAGAAACCAGCTATTTCACACCAGATTTTCTGATTTATTTACACCCCGTTAGCTACCCGAAACTCACCCGAGCCCTCGGGACTCAAAACCAAAAACACACACGACTCCCAAATCATCCTACAGACATATTCATGTATTTAAATCACCAAAATATCATCAAAATCAAGGAATTAAACTCCAAAATTCATAGAAATTCCTTAAAACCTTAGTTATTCCGATTTTGATCCGAAACACGTCATTCCAAGTCCGTTTTACACCAAATTTCACAGATAAGCCACATAACATATATTAAACCTGTTTCGGGCTCCGAAACCATAATATGGGCCCGGTAACATGGTTTTCACATCAACTATCATTTTGAAAAACCTTTATTATTTTCAGAAAATAATTTTCTTTAAAACTTCATTTCTCGGGCTTGGGACCTCGGAATTCAATTCCGGGCATACGCCCGAGTCCCATATTTTTACTACGGACCCTCCGGGACCATCAAGTCACGGGTCCGGTCCTGTTTACCAAAAATATTGACCAAAGTCAACTCTATTCCATTAATTATTATAAAATACCATTTTCATCAAGTTTTCACATAAAAGCTTCCTGGCAACCCGCCTGGGCTGTGCACACATATCGAGGTGAGATTAACGGAGTCTTTCGAGGCCTCGAAACACATATTTAGCCAAATATACACAGGATGACCTTTTTGCGTCATCACAATCTCCACCTCTAAAACAAACGTTCGTCCTCGAATGGACATAGAAAAGTACCTGAGTCTGAGAAAAGATGGGGATAACGACTCCTCATATCGAACTCGGACTTCCAAGTAGCTACCTCGGCAGGCTGACCTCTCCACTGAACACGGACCGAAGGATAACTCTTCGATCTCAACCAATGAACCTGCCTAGCTAATATGGCTATCAGCTCCTCCTCATAAGTCAGATCCTTGTCCAACTGGACACCGCTGAAGTCAAGAACATGAGATGGATCTGCAATATACCTC
>ML267999.1:16437-69783 GCA_005239495.1 Nicotiana undulata
AAGCCTCTCGGCTGCAAACTGAAACCGTACCTGTAATAACTACGTCAGAAGCCTCAGCATCAGGACGAGCAGGAAAAACATAACACCGGGGATGAGCCCCTCCAACTTGCACATCTGTGGGTCTACCTGCTACGGGCTGACCTCTACCTCTCATGGCCTGCCCTCCACCTCTATGAGTCTGACCTCCACCTCTAGCACCACGACCACCACCCCTAGCTGGCCGAGGGGGTGGAGGTGCACCTGCTGCAGGGACCATGGCGCGAGTACCCTGATACTGAGAACTACCAGAAGCCCTGGGGCAATACCTTGCAATGTGCCCATGAACACCACAAGAATAACAAGGTCTCTACTGATGTGGCTGATGACTCTGGAACTGCCCCTGACGACCCTGATAACCACCCTGGTAGCTCTGAAGTGGCTGTGCACTGGTAGGGGCTGGTGGTGCACTAACAGGAGCTAGCAGTGCACGGTGAGATACCTGAAGTGCTGACTGAAAAGGTCGGGGTGGATGACCCATACTGAAAGAACCCCTGCCTCCGGATGAGGCTCCACTGAATCTACCAAAGTGACGAGGCCTCTTGTCAGCCCCCTGACCACCTCCTTGTGACAAAATCATCTCAATCCTCCTGGCCACATCGACCGCATCCTGGAACGAAATATCAGTACCTGACTCCCTGGCCATCTAGAGTCTGATGGGCTGAGCTAAGCCCTCAATAAATCTCCGCACTCTCTCACGATCAGTGGGAAGTATCATAAGTGCATGCCTGGCTAATGTGATGAACCTGGTCTCGTACTGAGTGACAGACATGGATCCCTGCTGGAGGCGCTCAAACTGCCTCCAAAATTTCTCCATCTGAGTAATTGGAAGAAACTTCCCCAAGAATAACTCGGAGAACTGAGCCCAAGTCAATGGTGCATACCCGGCTGGTCTGGTCAGGCAATAGTCTCTCCACCAAGTCTTGGCTGCGCTAGATAACCGAAAGGTAGCAAAGTCAACTCCATTGGACTACACTATGCCCATGTTCCGAAGAACCTCATGACAGCTGTCCAAATAATCATGTGGATCCTCTGCTGGTGCACTAGTAAAAGAAGTAGTGAATAACTTGGTGAACCGATCTAGTCTCCATAGAGCATCTGCTGACATAGCTGCACGCTCGGCTGCCGGTGCCACAATACCCGGCTGAGCTACTCCGGCTGTCTGAGGTGCTGAAGTCTGAAACTGAGTGGCAACCTGCTCTGGGGTATGAATAACGGGAGTCTGGGCCCCTCAGCCTGAGATCCATCTGGTGCAGTAGGAAGAAGACCGACTTGAGCCACACTCTCCATAAGTCCCACCAAGCGGACTAGAGCGTCCTGAAGAACTGGGGTAGCAATGAACCTCTCTGGGACCTGAGCTGGTTCGACTGGGACTGTCTGAGCAGGAACCTCACCGGCATAATCTACCTGTGGGTCCTCAACTAGAGCTGCTACTCTAGCTCTGCCTTGGCCTCTAGCATGGCCGCGTTCACGAAGGGTATTACACCAGACACTAGAAACCAGCTATTTCACACCAGATTTTCTGATTTATTCACACCTCGTTAGCTACACGAAACTCACTCGAGCCCTTGGGACTCAAAACAAAAAACACACACGACTCCCAAATCATCCTAAAGACTTATTCATGTATTTAAATCACCAAAATATCATCAAAATCAAGGAATTAAACTCCAAAATTCATAGAAATTCCTTAAAACCTCAAAAAGCTTAATTATTCCGATTTTGATCCGAAACACGTCATTTCAAGTCCGTTTTACACCAAATTTCACAGATAAGTCACATAACATATATAAAACCTGTTTCGGGCTCCGGAACCATAATACGGGCCCGGTAATACGGTTTTCACATCAACTATCATTTTCAAAAACCTTTATTATTTTCAGAAAATAATTTTCTTTAAAACTTCATTTCTCGGGCTTGGGACCTCGGAATTCAATTTCGGGCATACGCTCGAGTCCCATATTTTTACTACGGACCCTCCGGGACCGTCAAGTCACGGGTCCGGGCTTGTTTACCAAAAATGTTGACAAAAGTCAACTCTATTCCATTAATTATTATAAAATTCTATTTTCATCAAGTTTTCACATAAAAGCTTTCTAGCAACCCGCCCGGGCTGCGCGCACATATCGAGGTGAGATAAACGGAGGCTTTTGATGCCTCGGAACACAGATTTAGCCAAATATACACAGGATGACCTTTTGGGTCATCACATCGGACTTGAGAAATTGGGCGAAACCCAATTTGAGATTTTGAACCACAATGTATTTTGAGAACAGAGGGTATGGGAAGGCTTACAACTTTCTTTTTTTGGTGCATTACAACTTTCTGTTGTCAATAACTTTTGGTTCCTTACTTTCATATATATTTTGCTTTATTCTTATTTTTTAGTAATTTTTGTTTTATTCTAAATATTTCTTAAATCCAACATCTAACAAGTAGTAGTAATATTTCTTAAATTAATATATATATATATATATATNAAGGGGGTAATATTTTGAATTATAATATTGATAATTTTTATTGATTATTACTCTTTTAGGAAGGTAATTAAATGTGTAATTTGATAATAATTTATATATTCTAGTCTTTTAGGCAAGTAATCAAATATATATATGTAGTTTAATAACAATTTTAACACTATTGCATTTTTTATAATTGTGAAACATGTTATATATATATATATATATATATATATATATATATAACATGTTTCACAATTATAAAAAATGCAATAGTGTTAAAATTGTTATTAAACTACATATATATATTTGATTACTTGCCTAAAAGACTAGAATATATAAATTATTATCAAATTACACATTTAATTACCTTCCTAAAAGAGTAATAATCAATAAAAATTATCAATATTATAATTCAAAATATTACCCCCTTCATAAATAAATACAAAGTATTAAAGTCTCTTTTGATAGACAAATAACTAAGAAATAAAAATCAATAGCGAGTGAAGATATACAATTTGACTATCTATATATTAAGAGAAAATGTTCAAATAATATTAACCCTCACGATGTTCTCACTAATATACATTACTATGACTCGTTATTTGAGTTAAGATCCTTCATTTATTAATTTATTTTGAGGGTCAACACTATTAATTAGACATATAACGATTTAAGAAAATATTGAGAAATTTCCAATTGTAGATGTTAATGTTCGTAATTACCGACAAATAATATGACATTTAAAGTAAGGTCATATTTTTTTTTATCATCGTAGGGGTGTTCAAACCGAACCAGAAAATCCTACCAAATCGAAAAACTAAACCAAACCGATTAAAAATCCTGACTAAGTTTGGTTTGACTTGGCTTGGTATTGAGTAAAAAAATCCGAACCAAACCGACATATAAATATATTATTTTTATATTTTTTTAAGACTTTATATTGAATTTTATTTACAAAAAATATTGAAATATTTGGGATCCTCTCATGTGTTAACCTTGAAAGCGTCCATTAACGACAATTATTATTAGACGACTAATAAAATAACTATCATGCATTACTAAAAAAATATTCTCCCAATAGAATATTTTAATAGATCATATGTTTGTCAATTTTTTCAATATTTACTAAACATATATTCACTTATAATCAAAACTTTATTTATAAGTTTAACAAAGTAGGATATGAATAGTATTCATGTAACAAAAAACCCCGAAAAACCGACAAAATCAAACCAATCCAAATTGATATAGTTGGTTTGATTTGATTTTGATAAAAACCAAATTAATTCGTTCCATGTACACCCCCAGTCATTTGTATCAAAAACTTTTTACAACATTTGATATAAGTGTCGTATTTTTACTACCGGTTGGACCAAATGTCATTATTTTTATGACATTTTATACCAAATGTCGTCCTTTTTATCACATTTTGGATAAAATGTCTAATTTTTACGATATTTTGTAGCAAATATCGTGCTTTTTACGACATTTCTTAAAAAAATGTCATCATGTTGACGATATTTTGTATCAAATGTCGTTGTTTTAATGATATTTCCTATCAGATGTCATTTTTACGACATTTAGGATCAAATGTCATTGTTTCTATGAAAATTAATATTAAATGTCGTAATTTTTATGACATTTTGTCATAAATGTCAAAAAAAAGAAAATTTTCCGATATTTATTTCAACAGTCACTTAATAAATATCGTCGTATCCTCAATTTCTTGTAGTGACACATGAACGAGTGGAGTGGTTAGAGATGAAAATGGTGTTTTTAAATATGGTTGTTTTTAATTTCCGATAAGAAATAAAAAACTAATGCATTGATATAAAATATATTTAATAATTAAGCTGTATGGGTAAAATATTCGTATTTAATGAGCACACGAGAAAGCGACACATGGAACCGAAGGCAAATGATAGCTAAACAAGAAGGCAATGATGAGAATGATACCCATAAATACAAAATTAATGCCGCCATTCGATAGAATTTAATGTAGAATATTCTACAGCATCAAGTGCATGATCCGTTACAGAGAATATGACACTCACTGTCCACCGTAACATATCCTTCAATGACCCCCACAATTGTCATTAAAGAGGAGCTTAATCCTAGGACCTTGTTCCTTAGGTGCAACTATAAATAGTGAACTCTACTATCATTGTAAAAGACACGAATTTTCTGACAAGCATACACTATGTTCTATCAAAAGCTCAATAACATTTTACTTTCTTATTTATTTGTATTGTTCTTATTGATCCCGACAGCTCTGCCCCGGAACCAAGATACTTGTCGTCTATTTCAATTTTAAGGCAAGCATTATATTTCTGTCTAGTTCATCTATTATTTTTGGATCAAATTAATTTACTTGCCTAAAAACATGTATATATTCAATTGTATCATTTTAAAAGTAAACAGTTTGACGTCCACCATGGGACATAGATAGTTGTATAATTGAATTGATCCCTGCATCTGTTACTAACATGTATGACTCCCTGTTCTAAGAAAAAATCGTTAAAAATGATAGATAATGGTGTTAACAACACACGCAATGCTGAGGCCCAAGGAAATCAACATCAACACGAAGATTCAATCAGTGATACCCTCAACGAGGGGAACAAGGCCATGCCGATCCACGACGCCCAATATCCACGACATGTTCGTGAGGCAACTCCTGATGATGCTGAAGAAGAGCACGTCGTTGAAGCAGTCAGGGTCTTTCAAGAGCAACAAGACGCCATTATAGGGCATCTCACACGACATGATAAGGTCATGATGGAACTGAAGTAGGTGTTGTTGAGTGCTTCCAACATCGCGAATGGGCGAGGCCCAGTTCTTCCTGGTGCTCTCACAATCCAAAATATGTAGAGGGTCGACAACAACACCCCGAGGGGCGAGCTCGCCTCTGATGGGGCTGGGGGAAACGTATTCGGTCATAAAAACGTTAGTGATACTTTTAAAATTGAACTTATGAGATTTATGAGGGAA
The DNA here is from genome assembly GCA_005239495.1 of Nicotiana undulata. Classification (NCBI taxonomy): domain Eukaryota; kingdom Viridiplantae; phylum Streptophyta; class Magnoliopsida; order Solanales; family Solanaceae; genus Nicotiana; species Nicotiana undulata. Next base: position 21,927 of record ML267999.1, read on the forward strand.
GTAAACACCCAAATGAATCATATTCCGGGTGCACCGCCAGTGCTGAAAAGGCCGGACTCAAAGAAGTACACAAAATTGCCGTACAAACCAAGCGTGACACCAGAACCGATCTCGAAGCGGTTTATAATTCCAGACACGCCGAAGTATGATGGAACTTCAGATCATCAAGAGCATATCACGACCTATACAACAGTGTTGAAAGGAAATGATTTAGCTCCCCACGAGATCGAGTATGTTTTGCTGAAAAATTCGGGGAGAGTCTTAAGAAGGGAGCCCTGACGAGGTATTCTCTTTTGCCCGAGCATTCCATAGACTCCTTTGATATGCTCGTGGATTCTTTCATTAAGGTCCATGCTGGGGCCAGAAAAGTATAGGCCCGAAAGGTCGATATATTTAGGATTGTGCAAGGAGAGTCCGAGTTGCTGTGGGAATTCATAACCAGGTCCCAGAAGGAAAGGATGTCGCTACCACCATTTCTGGACGAATGGGCAGCCGAAGCATTCACCAAAGTTCTAAATCCGAGAAGTTCCAAGTCAAAAATAAGGATTGAAGATGATTAGATCGGTTTCCCGGTGTCGTTCAAGGGTTGGGACTGGAGATGAATAAAGAGAAATCGAAAGATGATTTCGATATAGATTGATGATCTTTGAGGAGTCAGTTTTTGCCCTATGAACGGGCCGAAGGATGTGGCATAGGTTTACTGTCGGCGGATAGATTCACTACCGATAGGAGAGCCGATCGCGGCCGAAACAACAGGTCTTTGCAGAACAAGGAAACACCAGATTCTTCCTACCTAGACTTTCCGAATACAACTTCAACATCAACATAATGGAGATGGTATTGACTGTGAGGAAGATTTAAGAAGTACGTTTCCCAAAACCAATGACATCTCATCCCGGCCAGAGGGATCCTAATTTGTGGTGAGAATACCACGGGACAAACGGTCATAGAACTGGGACTACCGGTATCTGTGCAAAAAGGTGGCGACATTGCTGAAAAAGGACCATCTCATGGAATTTTCAAGTGACCGGGCTAAAAACATTTAGGGGTCGCAATCATGATAATGCAAATCATTCAAAAGCAGGAGAATATCCCCACGACTGACGATCAACATGATTTTCGGGGGGAACGATATTAATAGGGTTACACTTTTGGCGGCGAAGAAGATGCAGGTATCAGTGACCCACTACAAATGACACCGGGAAGTTGCTGAAGATGACATTACTTTTACGAAGGAAGATGCAGATGGACTGGTACTACCGCATAACGACGCCCTGGTAATATCTCTAGATGTTTTTGATTTTAAAATTAAATGTGTTCTGTAGAGTCAGGAAGTTCGGCCAATATTATCCAGTGGAGAGTGTTAGAACAAACCAAGCTCACTGGAAGTATTATTCCGCACACAAAACTCTTTATCAGGTTCATTATGGCAAGCGTGAAAACACGGGGAGAGATCTTGCTGCCCACGAACGCCGATGGGGTGATGAAGAAGACCCTATTCGAGGTAGTAGACGTCGATATGAGTTACAATATCATCTCGAGGAGACCATGGTTGCACGAAATGAAGGTTGTTCCATCAACATATCATCAGTTGCTGAAATTTTCAACTCCCGGGGAGTTAAACAAATAAGAGGTGACCAACCGGCAGCAAGGGAGATGAACACAATCTCAGTCTCCAGTAGCAAAGGGAAGGAGCATGAGGCATAACAATTACAGGAGCCGGCGCCTGTTTCTGAGCCAAGCAAGGTGAAGGGGTGACGAAATCCTATCAGGTGCCAAAGAATTTCCAGGTACCAGAGGAGACGGACGCAACCACAACGTAAGAGCTTGAGCAAGTTGCATTATTCAAAAAATTCTTGGAGAGGAAATTCCACATGGGAAAAGGACTGCAACCCAAACTTAGATATGGATTTATTAAATTTCTTAAATTTAATGTTGATTGTTTTGCATGGTCGCATGCAGATATGACAATTATTCTGCCGAAAGTGGCCATACATAAGCTAAGCTTGGATCCAAACATTCCTCCTAAAAGACAGAAAAATGTCCTATTGTTAAGGCCAGAAATAAATTCATCAAAGAAGATGTAACTCGCTTGCTTGATATCGGTTCAATCCAAGAGGTAAAGTAACCCTACTGGCTAGCTAACGTAATAGTAGTCCTAAAGAAGAACAATAAATTTCGCATGTGCGTAGACTATAAGAACTTAAACAAGGCGTGCCCGAAATACACGTTATCATTGCCAAAAATTGATCAAATGATTGATGCAACGGCCGAGCACGAGTTAATGAGTTTCCTCGATTCTTACTTCGGGTAAAATCACATCAAAATGGACCCGGAGGATCAGGAAAAATTTCGTTCATCACGAATTTCGGCACATATTGTTACAACGTGATGTTCTTCGGGCTAAAGAACGCCGGAGCCATTTATCAATGGTTAATGAACAAGATGTTTTAAAAGCATATAGGAAAAACCATGGAAGTTTACATAGATGATATGCTTATTAAGTCTTTGAACGCAGGTGATCATCTCAAACACTTGCAAGAAACGTGGACATCTTAAGGAATCACAACATGAAGCTTAACCCCGAGAAGTGTGCGTTCGGGGTCAAGTTCTTAGGATTCCTGGTGTCACAAAGGGGGATCAAAACAAGGCCATCAAATACATCCGGTACCAGCTATCAAGCGTAAAAGAGGTTCAGAGGCTAACATGGAGATTTTCCGCTTAAGCAGATTCATTTCCCGATCTTCAGAGAAATGCCATCATTTCTTCTCGCTGTTCAAAAAGAAGAACAACATCGATTGGACCTCGGACTATCAACAGGATTTAAGGGATTTGAAAAGGTATTTGTCAAGTCCTCCCATACTATCAAAACTGGAAGAAGGCAAAAAATTGTTGGTCAACTTAGCAGTTTCGGAGGTAGAAGTAAGTGATGTTTTAGTCTGTCAGGATGAGTGTACGCAATCTCTTATCTATTATGTTCATAAAATTTTAATGGGAGAAGAAACGCGCTACCCACATTTTGAAAAATTGTCCTTAGCTCTTGTAGTCGCTGCTCAAGAACTAAGGCCTTATTTCTAACATCATCCGATAGTTGTGCTGATCACCTTTCCCTTGCAGAATATCCTTCATTAACCCAAACTTTTGGGTAGGCTAGCCAAGTGGGATATCAAAATGAGTGAATTTGACATAGAGTATATACGTAGAACAACAATTAAGTCATTAGGTTTTGGCTAACTTTGTGGCTAATTTCAGACCGGGATGTTACCTTTGGCTACCAAAGAAGCAGTGATGGTGTCAGAATCGACATAAGGAGTTTGGACCCTATTCACGGACGGAGCTTCCACCGTAAAGTAAAAGTGTCCGAGCTTGGAATAGTACTAACCACACCTTAAGGGGAAACCCTAAGTAAATCCATAAGAACGGTCACGCTAACTGTATACCGTCAAAACCGGGAATGGCTGATTTTGAGGTTTCTACGACATTCCAAGCCTAGTCTCAATGGGATCAAAGAAAAATCTGAGGATCAACCCCGAGGTGAATTCCTCGAGGAGTGATATAGAGGGATCAATGCACCTCGAGATAGATTAAAGGTCGGGGCCCGTCATGGAAAGGCGCAGGACTCCTAAGAACGCGTGGTTAAAGCTGACAACACCTACAAAAATAGTACAAGTTTGTACCGGACCATTAAATAGTTGTACCAACTATATTTCTTTGTAATAATTACACATGTAATATGTTAGGATCCCCTCCCTTATATAGAGGGGACCTTTGTCATTTTTTGAGCACACGATATTCAATACAAGAACCAGAACATTCTCTGCTCTCTAACTTAAACATACTCTCCTATTGTTCCATTGATTTATTGCTTACATTATTGCGTTTCATTGATTGTTCTTCATTTATTGCTCATTATTGATCATAAAGACGCTATCCTAGAGTCCCGTTAAGCTGTTAGTCATTCATCGATCACCCCCGGTCAAGCACATTAGCTCGACCCCGAGGCCCAGTTTCGGCCAGCTCGAGACCTCGTCTCAAGACTGTTTGGTTTGCATAACACAACTGCCCTTTGCTATTATCACATTTTTCTAACTCACACTTAGAATATATTGCCTACCAACTAGTATTAAAATAAATCACGTATTTTTAGAACCACACGATCAAATATATTTGTAATTACTATTTTCAAGGTAAACAGTTTGGCGCCCACCGTGGGGCTAAAAATAATAGTGATTTTTTTAGTGTTAGTTTAATGAAAAACACAAGTTATCCTTCATACTTTTTCTTGTCCATGAATCACTAATTTCATGCAAAAAATGTCTAACTCAGTTAATGCACATGAAAACAACGGTCCTGAGGACCATGGGGAGAATGGTGTAGCTGTTTCAGGCGCCGGTGAAACACTACCAAACCCTGAGTACACACCAGTGCCAATCCCCGTGGACGTGGGCTCATGAAACGCCCAACATGTCGATATAAGCTCCTATACCGAAGGGAGTACATGCCGGGAAACCAATAGGAAGCTCAAAAAACTCCAATCCGGGAAGAAATGGAGGTTAGCCTTCACGTTATTTTTGAAATGTTGAGGCACAACAGAGTGTTATTTCTCAACTACAAAGCCATAAAAAAACTCCAAGCACTGCACCACCGGAAGCAGCTCCCCGAGTCGAATAGGCACCAGAAAGATCGAGCAACAACAGGTCAGCAACCGACCCCGCTATTATGAAAATGCTCGAGGATCTCATGAAGATGATTGAGTTAGGAAAAACGAAGATAGAAGCTAATGACAAAATGGTGGAGACCTATAACTCGAGGGTCGATCAGATCCTAAGCGCACCCCCAATTCGGAAGGGTGTATATTCAAAGAAGTTCGTGCAAAAGCCATTCCCATCGAGTGCTACTCTAAAGCCCATCCCAAAGAAATTCAAAATGCCCAATCTCCCGAAGTACAATGGGACCTTGGACCCCAATGAGCAAATCATTGCTTACACTTGTGCTGTAAAAGGAAACGACCTGAAGGACGATGAGATTGAATCCGTCCTGTTGAAAACATTCGGAGAAACGCTATCAAATGGGGCCATGATGTGGTACCACAACCTACCCCCGAAATGAATAGACTCGTTTGCCATGCTGGCAGACTCTTTTATAAAGGCGCATACCGGTGCCTTCAAGGTAGCTACAAGGAAGTCCGACATCTTCAAAATAAAACACAAGGAAACCGAGATGCTAAGGGAATTTGTATCTTGCTTTCAAAAGGAGCGAATGGAATTACCACCGATCTCCGATGACTGGGCAGTGCAGGCCTTCAGTCAAGTCTTGAATGAACGAAGTTCAATAGCTTCGAAGTAACTGAAGCAGAATTTGGTTGAGTATCCCGCCGTGACTTGGGCGGATGTTCACAACAGGTATCAGTCAAAGATCAGGGTCGAGGACGACCAATTGGGAGCCCCATCGGGCTCAGTGTATCCTAGCAGGCTCCTAGCAAAGGAATCAAGGCTTCTAGAGAGAGAGCCAAGACCGAGTAAGGAAAGGTATCAACCGTACACTGAATATCGCAGAAACGCCGCAAGGCGCAACACACCTCAAAACAATCGAAAGATGGATCGAGGTCAAAATCCTCGGGGACTCATGAACAAAACCGGGTCTGACAGGCACACAGGGCTGGTGGAGGTACCCCGGTTATCTGAGTACAACTTCAACATTGAAGTTTCAGACATCTTATCGGCTATAGATAAAATCAAGATACCTGGTGGCTGAAACCCGTACTATCAGATCCCTTGTAGATAAATTCTAACCTCGTATGAGAGTATCACAGTACTAACGTTCATAGGACCGAATATTGCAGACAACTCAGAGAAGAAGTAGCTCGACTAATCAGTAAATGGCACCTCCGAGAGTTCCTCAGCGACCGAGCTAAAAATTACTTTCGAGAAAGGGAGGGAGATAGGAGGAACAAAACAAGAGAACCTCATCACATCATTCACATGATCATTGGAGGGACCGACGTTCCTCAAGGATCCGCGATCAAGCGGACAAGAGTACCCGCCACAATAGAAAGGAAAATTCAGAGCTGCATGCCCACGAACATTCTTGCATTTAGTGAAGAGGACTTCGATACCTTGTCTCAACCACATAATGATGCACTGGTAATTTCCTTTCTCTTAAGTGGAATTCAAATTAATCGTGTTCTCGTGGATCTAGGTAGCTCTGCCAACATAATCAGGTCGAAGGTAGTGAAGCAACTCGGGCTGCTCGATCAAATCGTACCCACCTCTCAAGTCCTCAATGGATTCAACGTGGCAAGCGAAGCAACGAAGGGGGAAATCAGCCTCCCGGTCAACGTGACCAGAACCGTTCAAAACACCAAGTTTCATGTCATAGAAAGTGACATGAGATACAATGCCTTGCTTGGAAGGTCGTTGATACACAACATGAGGGCAGTGCCATCAACTGTTCATCAGATGATGATGTTCCCAACAAAAGACAGTGTAAAGATAGTGTATGGCGAGCATCATGCAACAAAGGAAATGTTTGCGGTACACGACGTGGCACCAACATCCATACCCTCCACCTCGGAGGACCTAAAGGACGAACAGGTCCCCGAAGGTGATGAAGAGGATTTCCTCGCTCCTCGAGCTTTCGTTGCCCTCAAAAAATCGGACGGGGTAAAGCACGCATTCATCAAGGACAAGGTAACAAAACTCCTAAAAATAGGGTCCATTTGGGAAGTAAAATATCCCGAATGGTGGCCAATGTGGTAGTAGTTCCCAAAAAGGGGAATAAATTAAGAATGTGCGTAGATTATAAAGACCTAAATAAAGCATGCCCCAAAGATTCATTCCCTTTGCCCAACATCGATCGCTTGATTGATGCCACGACTGGCCACGAGATCCTCTCTTCTCTCGACGCCTACTCCGGGTATAATCAAATTCAGATGAACCCCGAGGATAGGGAAAAGACTTCGTTCATCACGAAGTATGGTACGTACTGCTATAATGTAATGCCCTTCGGGCTAAAAATGCGGGAGCCACGTACCAGCGCCTAGTTAATAAGATGTTCAAACAACAAATAGGAAAATCCATGGAAGTTTACATTGATGATATGCTAGTTAAGGCCCTTGTGCGCAGAGGACCATTTGACTCATTTGCAGGAGACATTCGACATCCTCAGAAGCTACAACATGAAGCTCAACCCCGAGAAATGTGCCTTCGAAGTAGGTTCAGTCAAATATTTAGGCTTCATGCTGTCAAATAGGGGGATTGAGATCAACCCCGACAAAATCAAGGCCACCGAAGAAATCATGGTGGTGAACAATGTGTAGGTCGTGCAATGGCTGACCAGACGAATAAGATCGATTCATATTGAGGTCATCGGACAGGAGTCATCATTTCTTCTCCTTACTCAAAAAGAAAAACAACTTCGAATGGACTCCGAAATGCCAACCTGCCTTAGAGGAGTTGAAGCAATATCTATCGAGCCCACCTTTACTCCACACCCCAAAGGAGGATAAAACGCTGTACTTGTACCTGGCCGTATCCGAGGTAGCGGTAAATGGTGTGCTGGTTCGAGAAGAACAAGGTACGCAATTACCTGTTTACTATGTAAGTCGGACCCTGGGAGATGACGAAACCCGATATCCTCACCTAGAAAAATTAGCTCTTGCATTAATAAGTGCATCTCGAAAATTAAAGCTTTATTTTCAATGCCATCGTATCTATGTTTTAACATCATATCCTTTTTGAAACATACTGCACAAGCCCGAATTATTAGGCCGATGGGCCAAATGGGCTATCGAACTCGAGGGGTATGACATCGAATATCAGCCCCGCACGGCTATCAAGTCCCAAATTTTGGCGGATTTTATGACCGACTTTACGCTAGCCCTTGTGCCCGAGGTAGAGAAAGAACTTCTCCTAAAAATGGGCACATCTTCAGGGGTATGGACCTAGTTCACTGACGGTGCCTCGAACATGAAAGGATCCAGGCTCGGCATAGTTCTGAAGCCTCCTACGGGCGACATGATTAGACAATCTATAAAAACAACGAGGCCGATGCACTCGCGAACCTGGGATCATCCGTCGAGGAAGATGACATACTCCCTTGGGCTGTTGTTCAGCTATCCAAATCAGTGATTGAAGAAGGCCATGCCGAGATCAACTCCACCATCCTGACATGAGATTGGATAAATAAATACATCGATTATTTGGGAAGTGGGAAGCTACCCGCAGACCCAAAAGAGTCGAGGGCCCTGCTAACCAAAGCAGCTCAATTCTCACTCGACGAAAATGGAACTCTATACAGAAGAACCTTCGATAGGCCCATAGCAACATGCTTGGGACCGGGGGACACAAATTACGTGCTCCAAGAAATCCACGAGGGCACCTACGAAAATCACTCCAGTGCCGATTCCTTAGTTCAAAAGGTGATCAAAGCAGGTTACTATTGGGACAACATGGAGAAGGACACTAAAGAGTTCGTCCGAAAATGCGACAAATTCCAGAGATTCTCTCCGATGATACACCAACCCGGTGAACAGCTACATTCAGTCTTATCCCCCTGGCCGTTCATGAAATGGGGAATGGACATCGTCAGCCCCCTACAACGGCACCAGGTAAAGCTAGATTTATTCTTTTTATGACTGACTACTTCTCAAAATGGGTGGAAGCACAAGCCTTCGAAAAGATAAGAGAAAAAGAAGTCATTAACTTCATCCAGGACCATATCATGTGTCGATTCGGGATCCCTTCCGAGATAACATGTGATAACAGGAAGCAGTTCATTGGAAGAAAAGTAACAAAGTTCCTCGAGGATCATAAAATCAAGAGGATCTTGTCAACACTCTACCACCCATGTGAAAATGGTCAGGCCGAATCCATAGACAAAACCATCATTCAAAAATTGAAGAAGAAGTTCGAAAATGCAAAAGGAAAATGGAGAGAAATGTTGCCCGAGGCGCTATGGGCATATCGAACAAATCCAAAATCAAGCATAGGGGAGACGTCGTTCTCTCTGGTGTATGGGTCCGAGGATTTGAAACCAGTCGAGGTTGGAGAGCCAAGCGCCAGATTCTGACATGCCACCGAGAGCTCAAACAACGAGGCCACGATTTCAACCCTCGAACTATTAGATGAAAAACGATAAGCTTCACTGGTCCGAATGGCCGCCAAAAAAAAAAGAGAATCGAAAGATACTATAACAGGAGAACAAACCTCCGACATTTCGGAGTCGGGGACTTAGTCCTAAGGAAAGTCACCTTAAACAATTGAAACCCCAATGAAGGGAAGCTAGGCCCAAACTGGGAAGGACCGTACTGCATCCTCGGAGTAATCGGCAAAGGGTCCTACAAACTCGGTACCATGGAAGGCGAGCAACTTCCAAGTAATTGCAACATATCAATGCTCAAACGCTATTACTGCTAAGGTAAAACCTTCTCCCTTTTCGTTTTGTGCTCCACACTAAATTTGTACAAGTGTCCGATGGAAGACACCGAAACATCCTTCAACTAAAAGACCTTGGGTTTTAAAACATGTGTCGCACTCTTTTCCTTCGGTCGGATTGTATCCCAAAAAGGGTTTTACCGACATGGTTTTTAACGAGGCAACACCTATATGCTACCTAAGAAGAACTCAACAAGTATTCAAGTCTCCTCTTCGATCAACCTCAAATACTGGGGGGCATCCCCCCTGGAGATCACCTCCTCGAAGAAAGTGAAATATGACAAAGAGGGTTTCGGCAGGAGAATGATGTATCAGAGCAAACAGTCGAATGAACCATGTCCGCGTAGAATTATCAAACCCTCGACGGTGAAAACATGTATGCTTTTCCCAAGTGATCAAAGGAGTATCTTTTATCCCCAAAAACACGTCATGCTTCGAAGAATCTTGATGTTCTCGCAAGAAATGACCCCAACGCAGAAAATCCCCGAACGCTCGGGGACTGTCGTCAAAAAATCAACTCACTAAACCATACAAACTCGGAATCGTAAGCCCTCAATGAGGCAACCCCGAGCTCATAAGACCTCGAAAAGGCAACATCGAAGTACAAGCCCTCAACGAGGAAACATAAAAAACGTAAGCCCTCAATGAGGCAACCCCAAATCTATAATTGAGCCGCCAAGAACGCAAACCCATAAGACCTCCATGAGGCAACGTCAAGCTTAAAAGACCTCCATGAGGCAATATCAAAATTATAAGACCTCCATGAGGCAACACCAAACTTATAAGACCTCCATGAGGCAATTCCAAATTTGTAAGACCTCAAGTAAAGCATGTCCAAATTTGTAAGATCTTAAAAAAGGCGTAATCCTGATCCTAAAGTCAAGGTCATATATCCGAACTTGTAAGACCCCTAAAAAGGCATACCCTTGATATAGACATCGAGGCTACCTCACTCGGGGACTAAAAGGCTATGGCCAAACACAATGACCACGTTCATAAGTCTCTGGCCAAACTTACGCAACTCGGAGACGTCTGATCGTTGCCATAAAATCATAGGCCTTCAAATACTTCGAAGAAACTTCGAAAAGAACCGGTTAATCAGGCTATCCTCGACATAAGCAAAAGAGCTTCAAACATATCAGCTCCAAATAATAAAAAGGCTTCGAAAGAATCAGCCTACAAGCGAACATACCGAGGTGCTCATCTTTCATCACATATCGGCTCATAATCGAGGTTCTTATCAAGCCATCGAAGAGTCAAGCGAACATGAAAACTTCAAAAGTCTTTAATGAGGGAAAAATATTTACATTTTAGAGGTCGTACCAACCCAATGCATAAGAGCCCAAGGGCCAACCTAAAGAGCCTCAGGGCCGACCCACAACAAGCCTTAGGGCCATTGCGTAAGAGCCCAAGGGCCAGCCTACAGAGCCTCAGGGCCGGTATAAAAAGAGCCTCAGCGCCGACACAAAACAAGCCTCAGGGCTAATGCGTAAGAGGCCAAAGGCCAGCCTGAAGAGCCTCAAGGCCGATTTTAAGACCTAACGTCAATAAGCTCAAGTCAAAACTCGACTCGGGAACTGAGCCCCAAACGGTCAAGCTATCGACCATTACCAATTGTTCATCAAAAGCAAAAACCTAAGGGTTCATTTTGAAGTCCAAATTTTTGAACCTATTATTGACAAGCATCACAATCTATTCCAAAAAAGCAAAGGGAAAATGAGAAATGACAAAATACAAAAGGCCTTTTTATATATATATTGAAGGTTCAGGGTGTATTTACAAGGCCTATGCCTAAAACCCTTACAAGGGAGAAAATGAATAAAACCCTAATCTACCACCGGAGTTCTGCCTTCAACGGCTCCCTCGGAGGTGGCGCCTTCAATAGCTCCAGCCTCGGCCCCAGGTCTTCGACGGCCTCTTCCCCCTCGGGGACTTCGCCTACTTCTTCACCATCTTCTGAGCCACTGCTCGACTCACCTTTAGAAATAAGCAGGGCTGCCGCCTCCTTTTCTAGGATCTTTACCCTCTCGATCTCAGCAGACATATCGATGCCCCATGCATGTATATCCTCGAGAGCCTGCCTCCAAGGATTTAACCGGTCATGCTCCACGGCTCGGGTCAATTGCAGCTCGACCTCCTCAGACACCTTCCTGGCCTGAGCGTTTGCAGAAACGACATCCTCTTTGTACGAGGATACGAGCGCATAATCTTCAAACCTGGCCGTAGATAGCACATCAACCGATTCAGCGTGGAGGTCTTTGTATTTACTGCCCTCCGCCTTTGTATCATGAAGTTGATGCTCAATTGAGGCCACCTTCCCCAGGAGGGTATCTCCCTCGGAGACTATCTCACTCACGTGCCGCTTAAGTCCGAGAATGTCAGCTTCCTTGGCTTGGAGCTCCTCCCTCCCCAGGGCATCTTTCCTCTAGAGCTACAAAGATCAACCCAAAGGTGTTAAACACTAGAGTCGGATAAGCATGTAAATAAAAGCAAATAGAATCTATATTACCTACTCAGCAAGACATGTCTACTCTTGAGACGCCGCCTCTAAACGAGCCCAAAGGTTACGGAGTTCTTCCTCTTTCTTGGTAAAAAGAGCTCGGAGCTCATCAGCCTCCGAAGAGAGTTTCCTGCACTCCCCCTCGTATTGGGTCAACTCGACTTAAAACTTAGCAAAGGTCTGGTTACAAAACATCATGGCCTGAAAATGTGAACGAAATAAAATTAGAAAAATGAAGATCAGGGCCATGAACTGAATTTACGGAAGATTACCTGTTTATAGAGCCTCTCGGCCTCATCGAAAATGAATGAGGCATTGAGCTCGGGGTTTTCCTCGGCCACAGTAAAAAAGTCCTTCAAATACATCTTTATCTCTGATGAACGCCCCCACATCGGAAGACTCTATATTCTGAATCTTGCATCCCCCTAGGAGATAAAGCCGGTCCGGAGGGGGGGGGGATCACTTACTTCAATAACCCGACTGGATTGATCGGGGCCTTCTCTTGATTCTAGAGAGCTTCAGAACTAGGCTCCTCCAGCCCGCCTACCAAGTGCACCCCAGCTCGGGGAATATTATGGCTGTCAACCAGCTCGGGGACATTATTCGATATACCCTCGAAGGCCTCTTCGGACTGAGGTGGGACAACAACAACATCAAATTCTGATTTAGAAGCCTCTGGCTCAACAAGATGTGGAACAATCATGTTTACTTTTCCCACAGGTGCTACCGAGGATTCATTTTTCTCCTCACCTTCAACTCGGGGACCCTCTGATATCTCTGAAGTTAAGGCCGCCGGGTCAACCTTAAGTGTTTCCACTTTGGCCTTCTTTGACTTCAAAGGCTCCGTCGGGGATTTCCTTCGCTTCTTCTTCCTTTGTCAGGTTTTGGGGTATCCGCTTCCCTAGGAAATGCTTCTCTCATCAAGGAGGCCTCTCCCACACCTGCACGAATACAAAAATAAGTAACAAGGACACAATCGGGGATTATTCTTCTAGGAGACTAAATTACGGTAGGAGTAAGGACTCACCATGATTCTTAGCGTCCCATTAAGAATTAGCAAGATCGCACCACACGCGCTCAACATACAGTCAAGTCAAATCTAACTGGGCAAGCCAACCTAGGAGATCCTTAACCGCGCCAGGATATACTACGACAACTGCATCAACAGAAGAAGTTAGTTCGTGGGGAAATTGGTCCAAAAGAAAAAGAAAATACTCAATTAACGTATCCACTTACGTTTTATGTTCCACTCTTCAGGGAACAAAATCTTCTCCACTGGAATCAGGTCCGAGGTCCTAACTCGGACAAAGTGACTGATCCACCCTCTGTCCTTGAACTCATCAGTGCAAGCAAAGAAAGCTTTAGAGGTCCTACGTTGGAGCATAATCAGGCCACCTCGGAAGTGTCGGGGACTTTATATTCTGATCAAGTGATCGAGGGTAAAGGGCTTCCCCTCGACAATGTTCGCAAAGTGCCTAATCATGTAAACAGTACACCAAAATGACAGATGGATTTGGCCGAGAGTCACTCGATATTGCTTACAGAAGTTGAGGATCACGGGGTCTATTGAGACTGATGATGGCTCTACCAGACCAATGGTAAACGGATAGGTATACGCAATAAGAAAGACGACCTTGTATGTCGTTATGTCCTCTCCCCGAGAAGGAATCTCCACCAACACCACATCCTCCAGCAGTAGTCGACCTTCACCTTCTCGATGTCTGTTACCAAACTAATATATCGGGACATGGGTTCACACTGTCCCGACATCGAAGAAGGCTTGTCAATCTTGAAATCGGAGGTCGTTTCACAGGGTCTTGGGATGCACTCCTCGAGATGAGTAGATACTATTGCCTTGCCCTAAGACGAGCGTGAAGAAGAGGAAGGCTTATCATCCTGAGGGACAGTTGTGGAGGACTTCGCCATCCTTGTTAAAAGACTTCAGAGGGGAGAAGAAAATGTAATTAGAGAAAGAACACAAGGGAGAAGCAAGAAGAGATCTTTTGAAGGCTTGAAGATGCACTGAAAAATAATGGGTGAAAGAAGAAGTATTTACAGGGGCCAGTCACGTACGTCGGGGGAGGCAAAAAGACAGCCAACTGCCGTAATCAATTCAAAGGCTTTTCAAGGGCTGTGTAAACATGACCTTTGAACACCTTTTTTGTCACATCAATCGCTTGATATAGCGTAACTGGCGTAATAATGGAAGCAATGAAGGGTTGAGAATCCAAATCGTTTCTTGTCTTTTCATTCCAAGAAACGCGGGGACTATCTGTATACGGTCAAAACCAGGAATAACTGATTTTGAGGTATCCACGACATTCCGAGCCTGGTCTCGATAGGATCGAAGAAAAATCCGAGGATCAACCCCGAGGTGAATTACTCAAGGAGAAATATCGAGGGATCAATGTACCTCGAGAAAAAATAAAGGTTGGGGCCCGTCATGGAAAGGAGCAGGACTCCCAAGAACGCGTGGTTAAAGTTAACAACGCCTACAAAAATAGTACAAGTTCGTACCAGATCATTAAATAGCTGTACTAGCTATATTTCTTTGTAATAATTACACATGTAATATGTTGGGATCCCCCATCCTATATAAAGGGGACCTTTTTCATTTTTTGGGCACACGATATTCAATAAAAGAACAAGAACATTCTCTGCTCTCTAACTTAAACACTCTCTCCTATTGTTCCATTGATTTATTGCTTACATTATTGAGTTTCATTGATTGTTCTTCATTTATTTCTCATTATTGATCATAAAGAGTCTATCTTCGAGGCCCGTTAAGATTTTAGTCCTTCATCGATCACCCTCGGTCAAGAACATTAGCTCGACCCTGAGGCCTAGTTTCGGCCAGCTCGAGACCTCGTCTCAAGACTGTTTGGTTTGCATAACACAACTGCCCTTTGCTATTATCACATTTTTCTAACTCACACTTAGCATATGTTGCCTAACAATTAGTATTAAAATGAATACGTGTTTTTAGAACCACACCATCAAATATAATTGTAATTACCATTTTCAAGGTAAACTCTAACTAACAACGAGACGGAGTATGAAGCTTTGGTTGCAAGGCTTGAATTGGACCTAGGAATGGACTTCGAGGTCATAGAAATCAAGTGTGACTCACAATTGGTGGTGAATTAGGTTTACGTGATCTTCAAAGGCAAGGAGGAACGCATGAAACAATATGTAATGAAGGTTCAGAATCTACTCGCTCGGATCTGGGAGTGGTGAATCACGCATATGGGGAGGCAAGAAAATGTAGAAGAAGATGAATTATCTAACCTTGGCTCGTACACGGATATGAAAGGATCGTACTGCAGTACGCTCGTATAACGTATGCACTCGGAACTTGACGCAAATAGCGATTACGAGGTAAACGCGACTAATTTTGTGTGGGACTGGAGAAACTAAATTATTGACTTTCTCGAACACGGACAATTGCCTGAGGATCCTAAGGCATCTCGGGTGCTACGAACTAAGGCCGCATGATATAGTTTTAAAGGAGGTCAATTATACAAAAAATATTTCCAAGGCCCGTTAGCCCGATGTTTGGGAGCCTCTGAAGCTGACTATGTTATGCGAGAAGTCCATGAAGGGATTGGCGGGAATCATCTAGGTGCAGATTCCTTAGTACTAAAATAATTAAGAGCAGGATACTATTGGCCCCAGATAGAACAAGACGCCAATCATATGTTCAAAAATGCGATAAATGTCAAGGCTATGCACCGCTGGTACATCAACCGGCCGAGCCACTACACTCACTTCTGTCACCATGGTTGTTCACCATCGGCTCCGGTAAGGTAAAATGTTTTTTTAATTTTAACTGACTATTTTTCTAAGAGGGATGAAACATGTCCTTATCAGAAGATCGGCGAACGTGAAGTGTTAGATTTCTTGTAAGAGAACATAATTTGTAGATTTGGATACCAAAAGAAATAGCCTGCGACAATGGGCCACAATTTATAGGCGCAAAAATCACAAAATTCCTCGAAGATTTGAAAATCAATAGGATCACATCATCACCTTATGATCCCAGTGCAAATTTCCAAGCAGAATCAACGAACAAGGTGATCATACAAACTCTCAAAAAGAGATTAGAAGCAGCTAAAGGAAAATGGACCGAAAAGCTTCTAGGTGTACAAGGGCCTATCGATCTACAACCAAATCAAGCACATGGGAGACTCATTTTTCTCTTGTGTACGGGGAAAAATCCCTGATCTCGGTAGAAGTACGTGAACCTACCATGAGGTATCCCCATTCAAACGAAGAAACAAACATCGACACAATATTAGTCAATTTGGAGCTAATCGAGGAACACAGAGACGGCGCATATAAGGATGGAAGATCAAAAGCAACGAATAGAGAGATATTATAATCGAAGAGCAAACTCCCATTATTCCAAAGTAGGAGACTTGGTTTTAAGGAAAGTAACTTAGAACAACCGGGAACTCAATGCAGGAAAGCTAGGTCCAACATGGGAAAGACCTTACCATGTTTCAGCTGTCACTAGGAAAGGATCACACGAGTTAGAAAACCAAGATGGATACAAGTTGCCACGCAACTGGAGCGTGGAACACCTCAAGAGATACTATTGATGATGAACATCACCTGTACTGAAAGTATGTGCTGAACTCTTTTTTCCTCCATCTAGATTCAATTTTTCTTGCAAGGTTTTTAACGAGGTAGCAACAAAAAGCATACTACGAAAGAAGTTTCAACAGTAGAAATAAGACCTTTTAATAACAAGGCACACAAGCGAAGAGCCATTACGGAGCGGTTAGATAGTATTTTCCTCGATAAAAAAGTTCCTACCAGAAGTTTAGTTTGTTGTCAAACAGATATTACCCGGCCGTTCGCAAGTGCACGCTACTGGGGGATTATTAGATAATCTTTGGCTCAATAGCATAAATTCTTAAGGGGAAGTGAAACTTGTTACCGAACAAAAGATTATCTAGCAATTCACTAGTGGTATCCTTGAAGATATCTCTAATGTTATAATTCACATTCTTTACATTCAAAGACAAGAGGGTCGGGGGGGGGGGGGGTTGATATGAGGATATGGCAACAACAAATGTCACTTCAATGGAATACAAAACACGGAAACATAGTTGTATCATTGGGACTGGGGATAGCACGGACAACCCCGTAGAAACAAGTTGTACAAGTTAGCCACAAGAAATGGCAATTTCGTTTTAGCACAACGAATGCTTGTGTACCTTTTGAAATGGAAGGAATAAAGTAAAGACCTTTTATTTCTATCTTGTTTCTTGTCTGAATGATGAATTGATTTTATCATTTGGAAGTTAAACAAGTACTTCAAATGCTAGTGTCGTAATGAACATGAGACGTCATCTTCAAGAGCACCGTAATATAAGGGGGTCCTCTCTTATGTAAACCCTCACGTTAAAGGGTTGATTTCGGAAGAAATTATCACAGGAATCCAAATGCTTTCGGGGGAGAATACACCCAAAGCCTTGCATGATTAGATGCAAATAGTAAAACTTGCGCAAACACTTAAACGAAAAAAGACGCAGAGGGCAAACTTGAGCAAACACTTAAAGAGAAAAAGGCGCAAAGAGAAAACTTGCGCAGATGTTTAAACGAAGGTACACAGAAAGGGAAACATATACGATACTTGAAAAAAAAGTGTTTTTATTTACAATAAGTGTGCCAAATGGCTCCACTACAAAAATTTAAAAAGGAAATCAAAAGCTTAGCTGATGCATCCTTGGAACCAAGAGGAAGAGAGGCATATGCGCCCCCAAGGGAAGTGGGTAGGTTTGCCGACAGTTTAATATCCTAACCTTTATCATATTTGCCTTTAGCGTCATTGCCTTCTGGTTCATCTTCAGTTTTCGAGAAATCAAAACTGGAACCAGAAGAAATGGTAGCATCAGACATGGCTAGAAGACCCTTTTTAGCAGCCAACTCCAGCTCATAGGATTTAGCGATTTCGGCATCAAAGTCAATGACACCCGCTTTAACATATATTTTTTCAACAATGAGGGAAAAATAACATAACATATATTTTTTTAACAATGAGGGAAGCTGCTCGGTACTTGAGTCCTTCTCTAATTTGGTAAACCTCGGTAGAAAGGATTTCCCATGCGAATCTAATGGATTGGAGGCTGACATCGAGATCACAGATAACAACAACAAAAACAATAACCTAGTAAAATCCCACTAGTGGGGTCTGGGGAGGGTAGTGTGTACAAAGACCTTACCCCTACCCCGAAGGGGTAGAGAGGCTGTTTCCGAAAGACCCTCGGCTCAAGGGGATCAGAGCCACGCGCACCTTCTCCCGAATATCATCATTCCTAATCTTATCCATCCTATTTTGCCCTCACATCTACCTCAACATCCTCATTTCTTCTACTTTCATCTTTTTGATATGAGAGTTCTTAACATGCCAACACTCAGCCCCATACATCATGGCCAGTCTAACCTCCGCTTTATAAAACTCACCTTTGAGTATCAATGGCACTCTCTTGTCACACATGACTCCATATGCTAACCTCCACTTCATCCATCCTACCCCAATACGATGTGTGACATCATCGTTGATCGCCTCCCCTGGATAATCGACCCAAGGTACTTGAAGCTGCCTCTTCTTGGGATGACCTGTGAGTCAAGCCTTACATCCACGCTCACTTTCTCTAGCTCAGCGCTAAACTTACACTCCATATATTCCGTCTTCGTCCTGCTCAGCTTGAAACCTTTTGACTCAAGAGCCCGTGTCCAAACCTCAAGCCTCTCATTAACACCAGCGCGCGACTCATCAATCAGAACTATGTCATCGGCGAATAGCATGCACCATGGAACCTCCCCTTGAATAAGGTGACTTAATGCGTCTATCACTAGGGCGGATAAGAACGTACTGAGCGCAGAGCCTTGGTGTAACTCCTTAACAACCAGAAAATACTCAGAGTCGCCTCCTACTCTCCTTACCCGAGTCTTAGACCCATCATACATGTCCTTAATCGCCATAATGTTGGGAACCAACACCTTTTTCCTCCAAGCATCTCCAGAGAACTTCTCTGGGAACCTTGTCATATGTTTTCTCTAGGCGAATAAACACCACAGGTCCTTCTTCCTATCTCTGTACTGTTCCACCAACCGCCTAACAAGGTGTGTAGCTTATGTAGTAGAACGACTCAGCATGAACTGGAAATGGTTGTCGGTACCGACATCCTCACCCTCGCTTCAACCACCCTCTCCCACACTTTCATGGCATGACTCAGTAATTTGATACCCATATAATTGTTACAACTCTGGATATCACCTTTGTTCTTATACAATGGAACCACAGTACTCCATTTCCACTCATCCGGCATCCTCTTCACCTTAAAAATAACATTGAACAACTCAGTCAACCACTCCAAACCTGCTCTCCCCACACACTTCCAAAATTCAAGCGGAATCTCGTCAGGCCATGTTGCTCTGCCCCTACTCATCTTACTCATTGCTCCAACGACCTCCTCAACCTTGATACGCCTGCAGTACCCAAAGACAAGATGACTCTCGAAATGTTCCAATTCACCTAAAACGATATCCCGATCCCCTTCTTCATTTAGAAGTTTATGAAAGTAAGTCTACCGTCCCTTCTTAATTTGGGAATCTTCCACCAATACTCTACCATCGTCGTCCTTGATGCATCTCACTTGGTCCAAATCCCGAGCCTTCCTCTCTCTCAACTTGGACAGCTGGAATAGCTACTTCTCCTCACTTTTCCCCCTAATTCCTCATACATAAGACCATAAGTTGCAGTCCTAACCTCTGTGACCGCCAACTTAGCTTCCTTCCTAGATACCTTATACCTCTCCATGCACGAACGCCTATCCTCCCCACTTAATTCATGTAAGCCGACTTCTTTGCTTGTACTTTACCTTGGACCACTTCATTCCACCACCAATCTCCTTTTTTCCCACTAAAGACGCCCGTTGAGACCCATAACACCTATCTCGCGCCTCCCTTATACAGTCTGCAGTCGTGGACCACATAGTGCTCGCGTCACCACTACTCCTCCAAGCTCCCATAGTCGACAACCGCTTTTCCAACTCTTGGACTTTATCCTTAGTTAAGGCTCCCCACCCAATTCTCAGTCTTCCTCGAGCAGACCGTTTCCTCCTCTTTAACATAATACCAACGTCAATCACCAAGAGCCTATGCTACGTCGCGAGTATCTCACCTGGAATCACCTTGCAGTCCTTGCACAACCCTATATTACACCTTCTGAGGAGGAGATAGTCAATCTGAGTCTTCGCCACCGCATTTTGAAAAATCTATTCTGTTTAATGGTTTTTTATGCGTCTCCTGCAATTGAAAATACTTCACTCAAGCGGTAGCTAGATCTTCAGTTTTGGAGTTCAAGGTCGCCTCTTAATTGTTTAATCTTGTAGTAGAGGCAGCCTTACGGTCAGATGCAACAAGAACGATACTACTGATTTCAACACATTTTGCCCTAACTACTTCAAATTGAGCCTTTAACGGAGTGAATTCTCGGCTAAGGGTCTTCACTTCTTGATCACTTTGTTGCAGCCCAGTCTGCAACACAATGGCCTCGACAACTCTAGCGTCTAGCTTTGAGAGGCGAGTAGTAGTTTGGTCCTACTCGGCGAAAAGTTGATCCCTCTCAGAGGTAAATTCCTCCTTATCTCGAATCAACATCTGGAGGCCCTCAGAAGCAAGAACGTTGGCCCGTAAAAAGAAAATTTCAAATTCAAAATCATATTATATCAGAGATAGAAGAGATAAAAAAGGAAATAAAGAATATACCGATGTTGCGTTGTGCATAGCATTTTTCAACAAACACTCTCCCGAGAGAGCTTGTATCTTTTCCCTATATTCTTCTTAAGCCAAAGACTTCATATATTTTGCAAGTTCAACCGGTCGGGACAGTAGGTGGCATCCGGTAGAGACCGAGAGAGCAACACTCCTCCTCTTTTGTAGATCTTCTAAGGGGGATGCATAATTTTTTCCCATGTTCCCATGAACTAGGTTCTGGGTGAGAGGGACATCTTCTTCTTGGGCAGTTGCAGACGGTGAAAATGATGTAGTAGTTGTTGGGGGAGAAGGAAGAGTTTGTTAAGAAGGAGATGAAGTTGATGGCATTGAAGCATGAGAAGTGGTCGTGGCAAGCGTAGTGCTGGTTGTTTGTTGCTCATCAACCAAAGACGACAGGGACCTGATACTCAGCCTCACGATACCAGGTGAAAACACGGATCCGGAAGCGGGAGTTAGCATTTTCCACCATCTTATGATCCGCAGAGCGTCGAGGCGTCATCCTCTATTTGTTTAACTAACTCAACAGATTGAGCAGTCACTTAAGCTGAGGAAGGTCGTCTGGTTCTACATAGAGAAGCAATCTCCTGGATGGCTTTCCTATCATTGTCAATCATTATGGTGTCTATGGTCGGCCCGTGATCGGGGGGGGGGGGGGCTAAACCCCCCAACCCCCGGGGATGACCCGGGGGGGAACCTNACAACCTCCGGAGATGACTCGGGAGCGACACTCTTCGTCTTTTAATTTTTTGCTCGGTCGCGGAGGAGAATATTCTTTTTGGTTCCTCGTTCTCTGACCGGGTACTCTGAGAAGAAGCACTCACACCAGAAGTACGCCCGAAAACACCTGTCTGTGTAAAAGCCTCCTGCAACAGCCTCACTACATCAGCAGGATTAGCTAATACGTCCTCCTCGGGGATGACAATTGAGCCCTGGGGTAGAATTGAATCCCACGGAAAAGAAAGGTTAAAAAAATTCCTTATAGAAAAGGTAAGAATAAGATGATTTTTACTTTCCATGATTTTTGGCCTTCCACCCATATTTAAGGGCCAGTTCTTTCCACGTGTGGGTCTCGGGCATAGTAACGTCCAAAATATTTTGGGCCCACTGGTCTAAACCTTCAACCCTAATTGCAACCCACCGAGTTGCTGGAAAAAACGAAAGAAGAAGGGTTAATAACGATATCGGATGACCTTTAACAGAAGAAAAGACAAATGGTGAACTTACGAGTGCGGTTCCATAATTTCGGCAAGGATGAAGCCATAGCCGGAATGATGTCATTGTTGACGATTGAAACGAACCGTTCCATCACCTACAATTGTTGTCATCATTCATGCTGGATAGCAGAGCATGGTGGCCACACTTGCTGAAATTTATCATTCCCCCGCGGAATATCTTACGGGAAAAGAGGTTCATCAATTAAGTTAGGGTTAGATCTTCTCCCGTCTCCTGGAACAGGCGTCGAAGGAAAGCGATTGTCCTTCACACAGAAAGACTTACTTGTGCCAAGCACACATGGTAGCGGATGTAGAACTGCACGATGATGGAGTCAAGCTCTCAACGCAAAAAGAACAGTCCTAAAGTGAAGGGATACATGTAAAAATACGTATAACTCTTCCTGGGTAAGGTTATCCGCTCCTCCAGGTCGGAAGATATAATGTCTAAAGCATGATAATGGGAGTCTTCCTTCACAATGGGAATACTGGAAGGACGGATGGAAGAAGGATATACGCTAACGACCCATATACGAGGGTGAGTGGAAGGGTACTTCTCTTTAAAGTATTTGGTGGTGACAAGACTTTTTGGAATGATAGAGCTCACCATAGGAGAAGCAGCAACATCAGCTTCACCTTTTTTATTTGAAGAACTAGGGTTTCTGGAAGAAGATGCTATTTTTTATCAGAAATGAGTGAAGCTTTTCTCTCAAGAAGAAGGTTAAAAGAGGGTTAAAGATAAAGTGTAGAGAATTATGAAGTGTAAATGAAGAGGTTTGATGCGTATAAGTAAAGGTATAGGCGGCTAAAATCGTGGCCATAATTACTATATTGGTAAAAAATAAGCTTCACACGTGTAATATTTCTGATGACAAGGCGATTCATGTGGAGCAATAGAAACATGACAACTTGTCATAAATTTATAAAGAGGTACGGGACAAAGAGGAATGGAACAACATACCCATGAGACAATTAGATGAGGGAACCTCATTCTAATTGAGGAGTTGAAGAGACACGGTCAGAATGAACCAACGCAGAATAAAGGGCAGATTCAAAGATCTTCAATCAATGAGTCAAACGTTACATAATTTTCACGCAACAGTTACAATTACCTATTGTAACATTACATTAATGATATTATTAGTCATTAATGCTCAATCATTAAGAAGATTAGGTGTTATATTAAGAAATTCCCTATAAAATGGAGTAAAATATAACTTGTATGGATATTTTCGGACCACTCTGAAATGTATTTACTTTTACGCATTCTTATTGATTTATTACAAATTTAATCATTATTATTAGTCAATTTCCTTGGTTATCAGAAGCCCGGGTATTTCTTAAAATAGCTTTGGCATAGAATCTAATTCTTTGGTTAAATAAATTGGTTCCGTTAGACAAAATCTGATAATATTTGTTTTTTCTCAAACAACCTTTCGCGAATCATGTCAAACGCCAACGATAAGAACCAATGGGCAATTGGAACTCCAGCCCCATCACCTCAGGGATCGCAACGAGGTTCAAGGGACCATTCCCCGGGGAGATCTACAACTCAAAATGATGATCAAACTGGAAATGATCAAACAGGGGAACAAGACCCTGTGAAGCAAATGGTTGGCGAATATGTGAATGAAGCTCTTCAAGTTTTCATGAGGGGGCTACCAGCTATATCACCTACGCCTCCTCCAATCAACACCGCAACTATGGAAAACCCACAATCCGGACTAGCAAATTCAGGAAGTAGAGGCACTCCAAATGAGTCTCTTCAAGGAAAGACCAAATATGTCTAATAATTCAGATTTACAATCTTTACTACCCACCTTGCAGAAACAGGTGAAGGAATAAAACGATCTTATTGAACAAATTCCTGGCATACCACCGGTCATCAAGGGTATTGACACTGATAAATATTCTCAACAACCTTGGAAGCTAAGTGCATCACCATTATTGCTTATTCCCAAGAAATTCAAAATGCCTGACATACCAAAATACTATGGGACAACCGACCGACGTGATCATGTTACTACTTTCACCATAGGAGTAAAAGGCAATGACATGATTAAGCAAGAAATTGAATCTGTGTTGGTCAATAAGTTTGGAGAAACCCTCACCAAAGGAGCGTTAACATGGTGTTATCTCTTACCCGAAAATTCTATTGATTCTTTTGTTGAGCTTGCCGATTCGTTCATAAAAGCACATTACAGTGCACAAAAAGTAGAAAAAAGAATGGAAGACATATTCAAAATAAAACAAGGAGACAAGGAGTTGCTACGTGAATTCGTGGACAGATTCCAACGTGAAAGAATGCTGCTACCAAGAGTGCCTGACAATTGGGGAGCAATGGCATTTGCAAGTAATTTGAATGATAAAAGATCGGAAGCCACGAGAAGACTCAAAGAAAGCTTGAGAGAGTTCCCAGCCATGACATGGAACGATGTCTATAACAGGTATACCACCAAGTTACAAATAGAACAAGATACCATTGCATAATCAAAAGCAGAAGACATGACCAGTTCTAGACGTTCCGAATCAGAAAGGAGACCCGGTAAGAGAAGGTACGATCCATACATGGGACCTTTGGGACGGGAGACTCGTTCCAGATTTGAAAGCACATGGTCTGATCACAGACCGCAAATAGAGATTCAAGCTCATCATAATCAAGATTCAGAAAGGATCGAGATGAGCGAAATAGAGGTAATGTAAGAATTGGAGACTACAATTTCAATGTAAGTACTTCTAAATTAATTACTGTATTAAGAAATATGGGTGATAAAGTTCGATGGCCCAAAGAAATGAGATCGAATCCAAACAGAAGGAATCCAGATTTCTAGTGCGAATTTCACAATGATCATAGGCACATAACCTCAGCTTGCAAGTTATTGCAAAGTGAGGTAGAACATTTATTAAAACAAGGCTATTTAAAAGAAATGTTAGTGAAAAAGGTAAACATGCATATTTGAAGAACATGTGGGAACTCCCAAAGCCACCTTCTTCAAAGAGAAAAGTAAACGTGATAAATGGAGGAGAGGAAGTGAATGTCGTAACTTATAAAAGAACAACCAAGTTCGTAGTAACTCACGGAAAACGAACCCATGAAACTTTGGAGGCTGATAATATATCCTTCGACGATGCAAATGCTGATGGATTATTACTTCCACACAATGATGCACTGGTAATATCCTTCCTTATACATAACACTAACATGAAAAGAGTGTTAATTGATCCAGGTAGCTCAGTCAATATCATTTTGTTGAGATTTGTGGAAGAGATGTTGATGGGGAACTTTATAAATTCCAAAAGCACATTCCTTGTCTGGGTTCGACAACTCTACTGTCATAACAAAAGGAGAAATCGAGCTTCGTAGATATGGAGAATGCGTTATCAAGGATACGAAATTCCAAGTCAATGACACTGCTATGGCTTATATAATGTAATCATGGGGCGACTTTGGATCCATGATATGGAAGCAATACCATCTACTCTACTTCAGGTGATTAAATTCCCTTCTAACTTCGGAATACAACAGATTCGAGGTGATCAACAGAACTCAAGAAACATCAATTCAGTGATACATTCCAATAAAGAATAAATAACGGAAGAATCAAAGGACAAGGAAACAATTCAAACAGACACGGAAGGAAACAATAAAGATACGGTGAACCAAATCACCACGGATATCGCATTAAGATGCACGTACATGGATTCCATATGTGATGTTATTCAAGAACAAGAAGAAAATGACAAAAACAAGATAATTAATGAGGAGCTCGAAGCCATTCCACTGTTCGAACATGAACCTTGGCAAAACGTCCATATAGGCGCAAGGCTAAGCCCAACCAGAAAAGGTAAGTTAGTTGAATACTTAAAAGCTAACGCGGATTGTTTTGCTTGGTCCCATTCAGATATGACAGGTATACCTGCAGAAGTGATGACTCATAAACTAAATGAATACCCACCCTTCGTACCTGTCAAGCAAAAGAAAAGAAACCAGGGATCATTCAAGAATCAAGTATCGATGAAGAGGTACAGAAACTCTTAAAAATCGGTTCAATACGTGAGGTAAAATATCCTAATTGGTTATCTAACACCGTAGTGGTACTTAAAAAGAATGGTAAATGGAGAATATGCACAGATTATACAGATCTGAATAAAGCATGCCCAAAAGATTCATTTCCATTACCGCATATATATCAAATGATTGATGCCACTGCAGGTCATAAATTATTAAGCTTTATAGATGCGTATTATGGTTACAATAAAATAAAAATGTACGCCTCATATGAGGAAAAAACCTCCTTTATTACAAACAAGAGGACTTATTATTACAAAGTCATGCCACGTATCAAAGGCTAGTGACCAAGATGTTCCTAGAACACCTGGGGAAAACAATGGAGGTGTACATTGATGGCATGTTGGTAAAATCAACACAAGAAGAAGATCATTTCCATCATCTCTCGATTACTTTCGAGTTCCTCCACAGGTATAACATGAAATTAAATCAGGAAAAATGTGCCTTCGTCGCCGAATAGGGTAAAGTTTTGGATTTTCTCGTATCAAATAGAGGTATTGAAGTAAATCCTGCACAAATTAAGGCTATTGAAGAAATACAATATATACTCACAAGCAAAAAAAAAGTTCAAAGATTAACAGGCAGGATTGCAGCCTTAGGAAGATTCATCTCCAGATCTTCAGAGAATAGTTTTAAATTCTTCTGTGTCTTGAAGAAGCAGAACCAGTTCGAATGGAATGAAGAATGCCAACAAGCTCTAAAAGATTTAAAGGCCTACCTATCGAATCCCCCGTTGCTGTCTAAACCAAAGGAAGGGTAAAGGTTATATGTTTATCTTGTTGTTGCAGAAATTACCTGTAACGACCCGGTCCGTCGTTACGTAAAACCTGCATTATAATTGTTGTTATTGACTTGTTATAGATTGGTTATAATGTAATTGATGTATTAGAGTTGATAGGCTTGAAATCAGAATGGTTGTAGTGAGAGTTTAGTCATTCAGTCTTTAAAAATAACCTTAAAATGGGAAAAGTCAACTGAGAGCTGACTTATTGGTTAACGACCTCGGAATGAAAATTTTATGGCTCGGATAGCTTCGTTAGGTGATTTGGGACTTAGGAGTATGTTCAGAATAATTTTGTGATTTCCAGTGTAGTATTAGGATCGAATTGTCGAAAGTTAGTTTTTCGTGATTTCCGGTCGGTAGTGGAAAATAGGCTATCGGGGTCGGAATAGAATTCTGATAGTTGGAACAGGTTCGTAATGTCATTTTGGATGTGTTTGCAAAATTTTACGTCAATCAAAGTTGATTTGGATAGTTTCGGCATCGTTGGTGAATTCTAGAAATATCAAAGTTCTTAGGCTTGAATCCGATGTAAATTGGTGTTTTGATGTTAATTTTAGTGTTTTGAGAGTGCAACTAAGTTTGAATGATCATATGTGAGGTGTTGGTATGTTTGGTTGAGGTCCCGAGGTGATCGGGATTGATTTCGGATGGTTAACGGGAATTGCGAAAGTTGGAAGCTGCAGCAAAAAGCTGCTGGTGTGAAATCACAAAGATTTCTGCACCTGCGGATGTTTGATCGTAGGTGCGGGCCCGCAGGAGCGGGCAGGGGGTCGCAGGTGCAGAAGTGAGGGTCTGAGTAGAGGATCGCAGGTGTGGGAGTAGGATCGCACCTGCGAAGTCGCAGGTGCGGAGAAGAGGCCGCAGGTGCGGAAGTTAGCCCACTTAAGGGAAATCGCAGGTGCGGACCTGGAACTGAAGGTGCGGGTCTGCAGGTGCACTTAAGTGGCCGCAGGTGCGGAACCACTGTTCAGAAAAATTTAAAATAAACCCTCCGCGACTTAAACATTATTTTTTCACCACTGTTGTACGGAAAAGAGCTTTTGGGGAAAATTTTGAAGAGGTAAATCCTTGTTCTTCATTGAGGTAAGTGTTCTATTCATTACAACTCGATTATGGGTGATTATAGAACCTAAAACCAGTGTAAATTCATGGAAAATCAGTAGAGAAATTGGGTTTTAGGGCTTGAGATTATGAGACCTTTAAGGGTCGATTTGAGGGGTCAAATGAACTCCGATTTTAGTGTTCTTTATATGTACGGACTCGTAAAGTCGAAGACACTTTTGTATGAAAATTTCTGAGTTTCGGGACGCGGTCCCGGGGGTCGGGTTTTGACCGGTTTCGTATTTGAGTTAATTTCTATATTTTTCAATTGAAATTCGTTCCTTAAAAATATATTGATGATAAAAATCTAAACTTGATAGATTTTGAGCCTTCAGAGGTTGATTTGAGAGGCAAGCGCATTGCAAAATAATTCCGGGCTAGTTTTGAGGTAAGTAATGTGTTTAAATCTTGTCCTGAGGGTATGAAACCCCAGACTATGCACCCTTTCACGGGTTTTGAAATGAAAAGGTGGAAACTTTGCAGATATACTCCTTACTTAGGCGACTAACGAGTTGCGAAACGGCTTTGTAAAGCTTATTTCCATTAGTAGCTGTAAGCCATGTTTGGAGCCTAGTGCCGACCTGTTTACCCCTTGGGGGATGTGTTTACTATGTTTTCTTCACAGGTATGTTATGATTTTTCACTCAGTCTTTTATGTGATATTGTTTTTACACTCAGAGTATTTTGATACTACTTCTTGAATATGAAACACTATTTTCGGGTCGAGAACCCGGTATATTTATGGCCTGAAGGGCAAATTGAGAGTGTCTGACTGAGTGAGGCTGCTAGCCTACATTGTGAGGATGTTATGATATGAGTGAGACTGTTGGCCTACATTCTGAGGATGATATTATATGAGTGAGGCTGCTGGCCTACACTGTGAGGATGATATTATATGAGTGAGGCTGCTGGCCTACATTGTGAGGATGATATAATATGAGTGAGGCTGCGGGCCTATATTGTGTGTGATCTATGCCATGATGTGGCTTATTATAGTGCATGGGCTATATGAGCCCCTCTGGAGTCTGTAACACACCCCCAGTGAGCGCCGATACCGATTGAGTGATGCCCGCGGGGCTTATGATGAGTGATTGTGAGGATGCCTGATGGGTAGAGTGATTGTGAGGTTGCCTGATGGGCTAATACTGAAAGATATTGTGATGAGAAATGATTATGGCCGAGGGGCAGTTTTATGAAGATTTTTACTGAGTTTTCAAACTGTGATTTACTTCGTTTTCAAACTGGTTTTACTGAGATATACTGATATTACACTTGTTTCAAAGGATTTTCTGGAAATTGGTTTTTGAACCTATTTATTTGCTGAATACTACCTGGTGACTTGGTGTTTTACTGGCTTTTGTGAAATTATGTATCTGTATTGTGTGTTTATATTTCTCAGACTGTGATTTATTTTCATTACTACTGAGTTTGCGTACTCATAAAGACTCCCTGTGCCTCTGTGCACAGATCCATGTACTAGCTCGCGGTAGTAGCTGACGCAGGTTCGATAGCAGCATTTCACGGGATTTCGAGGTAGCTGTCCAGCATCCACCGCTTCTCCACTACCCTTCCCTATTTAGCTTTAGCATTTGATTCAGAGACATATTATAGTTTTAGCAGAGTTAGATTTAATTATTCTTAGATGCTCATGACTATTGACTCCATTTCTTGGGGGGGTTGGTTAGACTATTATTGGGACGTTAAGACTTAATTATATTAATCGATGCTATGGTTGCATGATTATTATTAAATTGTGAATTCTTATAATTGAACAAAAGCGTAGTAATGTGATGGTTGGCTAGCCTAGTTCCACGATAGGCGCCATCACGGCCTGGTAGGATTTGGGGTTGTGACAAGTTGGTATCATAGCTCTAGGTTGCATAAGACTCAACGGTCATGAGCAGGTTCAGTAGAGTCTTGCGGATCGGTACAGAGACGTCTGTATTTATCTTCGAGAGGCTGCAGAACTTTTAGGAAACATCTCTATTTTCTTGAACTCTTTCGTGCCAATCTATTGATTCTTGAAATCTAAACTTACGTTGTTTCATTCTCTCACAGATGGTGAGGACACGCAATACCGATCATGGTGACCAGACACCAGCAAGACCCACAAGGGGTCGAGGCCGGGGTAGAGGTAGAGGACCAGCTCAGGCAGCAGCTGGGGTGGTACCACAAGATCCCCCTATCGTTCAGGATCAAGTTCCCGCCGATGGTGCTCCAGCGGAACAGGCTCAGGCACCGTCAATGCCTATTGTTATTTCGGGTCTTCAAGAGACCCTAACTCAGATATTGACTGTGTGTTCTAGTTTGGCTCAAGCAGTTGCTATGTCTACTACTGCCACTGTATCTCAGGCCGGGGGAGGCAATCAGACTCCAGCTGCCCGGACACCTGAGCAGGTTGTACGGGGTATTCAGGTACCCGGAGCAACCCCAGTTCAGCCGATTGCTCCAGCTCAGGATTTTGTGGTCGTTGCTATGCTTGAGGATGAGCAGCGCAGGTTGGAGAGGTTTAGCAGACTTAAGCCTCCGACTTTCAGCGGTACAGAGGATCAAGATGCCCAAGGTTTTCTGAATAAATGCCAGAGGATACAACGTACTGGATGTATTTTTGATACCCGTGGGGTCTCGTTTGATACATTTCAGTTTGTGGGTGCTTCCTTCACTTGGTGGGAGTCATTCGAGAGGCGTAGGCCGGTTGGTTCAGCACCACTCACCTAGCAGCAGTTCTCCACGATCTTTTTGGAGAAATATGTTCCTCAATCCCACAGAGAAGAACAACGTAGGCAATTTGAGCAGATGCGCCAGGGAGAATTATCAGTCACCCAGTACGAGATGAGGTTTTCTAAGTTGGCTAGACATGCTTATGAGATTGTCCCTACTGATAGGGAGAGGATTAGGAGGTTTGTAGATGGTCTTACTTATCAGCTTCGGATCTTGATGACCAGAGAAAGGGTGTCTAGATCTACATTTGAGCAGATTGTTGACATTGCTCGGGATATTGAGTCGGTTTGTAGGCAGGATCGTGAGAAGAGAGTTGTTAAGAGGCCTTGGGGATCAGGTAATTTCAGTGGTGCTTCTCTCAGAGGGCAATTTCAGCCTAACAGAGGTCGTTCATTTAGACCTCCACAGCTAGTTCGCCCAGCTTACAGTGGTGTATCGTCGGGGTAGGGTCCTCGCAATTCTCACCAAGGACGTTCATCTTTTAGTACCCTTCCAGCTCAGAGCTCCACCCGAGCATCATCTTATCAGGGTTCTTCTATGCATGGTTCGTCTGGTGGTTATCATGGTGGTAGCGGTTTTCGTCAGTTTTCATCCCCAGCTCCAAGTATTTGTTATGAGTGTGGAGAGTTCGGACATGAGTGGAGGCAGTGTCCCCATCGTCCTATTAGTTCAGCTCAGTAGAGGGTTCATCCCTCGGCTTCAGCCCCAGTCACTTCACCGCTAGGGGTGGTTGTCAGGCAGCTAGAGGCCGTCATAGAGGGGGAGGTCAAGCAGGTGGAGGCCAGCCACGTATTTATGCACTTCCGGCTAGGTCTGATGCTATGGCGTCTGATGCAGTGATTATAGGTACTATTTCAGTTTGTCATAGTGATGCTTTGTCTTTATTTGACCCTGGTTCCACGTACTCTTATGTCTCATCCTATTTTGCTCATTTTCAGAATATGCCCCGTGAGTCTCTAGTTACTTCTGTTTATGTTTCGACTCTGATGGGTGATACCATTATTGTGGACCGTGTGTACCGGT
This sequence comes from Nicotiana undulata, assembly GCA_005239495.1. Lineage (NCBI taxonomy): Eukaryota > Viridiplantae > Streptophyta > Magnoliopsida > Solanales > Solanaceae > Nicotiana > Nicotiana undulata. The sequence goes on from ML267999.1 coordinate 53,560, forward strand.
CGTGTCTTATATCTATTGGGGGTCTAGAGACCCGAGTGGACTTGATGTTACTCAGTATGGTCTATTTTGATGTATTTCTGGGCATGGATTGGTTATCTCCATGTCATGCTATTCTTGATTGTCACGCTAAGACTGTTACCTTAGCTATGCCCGGAGTTCCGAGAGTTGAGTGGAGGGGGTCTATAGAGCATGTACCTAGTAGAGTGTTTTCTTATTTAAAGGCTCAATGTATGGTTGAGAAAGGGTGTGAATCTTATCTTGCATTTGTGAGAGACGTTAGCGGTGGGACCGCATCTGTTGATTGTGTTCCTGTAGTTCGTGATTTTCTGGATGTATTTCTTGCAGACCTGCCAGGCATGCCACATGACAGGGATATTGATTTTGGTATTGACCTGGTGCCAGATACTCATCCTATCTCTATTCCACCTTACTGTATGGCACCATCAGAGTTGAAAGAATTAAAAGAGCAGCTTCAGGAACTCTTAGATAAGGGGTTCATTCGGCCTAGTGTATCGCCTTGGGGTGCGCCGGTGTTGTTTGTGAAAAAGAAGGATGGTTCGATGCGCATGTGTATTGACTATAGATAGTTGAATAAGGTTACAGTGAAGAACCGTTATCCTTTGCCTCGTATTGATGACTTATTTGATCAGCTTCAGGGAGCTAAGGTATTCTCTAAGATTGACTTGAGGTCGGGGTATCATCAGTTGAAGATTTGGGATTATGATATTCCGAAGATGGCTTTCGGGACCAGATACGGTCATTATGAATTTTTGGTTATGTCATTTGGGCTGACCAATGCCCCAGCAACGTTCATGCAATTGATGAACAACGTGTTTCAGCCCTACCTTGATACTTTCGTTATTGTGTTCATTGATGACATCACGGTTTATTCTCGTAGCCAGGAAGAGCATGCTCAACACTTGAGAATCTCTTTGCAGAGATTGATGAAGGAGAAACTTTATGCAAAATTCTCCAAGTGTGAGTTCTAGCTTGGTTCAGTAGCTTTCTTGGGGCACGTGGTGTCTAGTGAAGGTATTCAGGTTGATCCGAAAAAGATTGAGGCGGTGCAGAGTTGGCCTAGACCGTCTTCGGCTACAGAGATTCGGAGTTTCCTTTGTCTGGCGGGTTACTACCGTCGCTTTGTTGAAGGATTTTCTTCTATTGCTTCACCTCTGACTAAATTGACACAGAAGGGTGTTCTATTCAGATGGTCCGATGAATGTGAGGAGAGCTTTTAGAAGCTCAAGTCAGCATTGACCACATCTCCGGTATTAGTGTTGCCTACTGGTTCGGGTTCTTATACGGTTTATTGTGATGCTTTTAGAATTGGCTTGGGAGCGGTGTTGATGCAAGACGGTAGGGTAATTTCCTACGCGTCGATACAGTTGAAGGTGCACGAGAAGAATTATCCAGTGCACGATCTTGAGTTAGCTGCTATAGTTCATGCCTTAAAGATTTGGCGGCATTATTTGTATGGGGTACAGTGTGAGATTTACACCGATCATCGAAGTTTGCAGTATCTGCTGAGGTAGAAAGATTTGAATTTGCGGCAGAGGAGGTGGTTGGAGCTTCTCAAGGACTATGACTTGACTATTCTGTACCATCCAGGGAAGGCCAATGTGGTGGCCGATGCCTTGAGTCGCAGAGCCGAGAGTTTGGGAAGTCTAGCTTACCTTTCAGCAGCAGAGCGACCCTTAGCCCTTGATGTTCAGGCTTTAGCAGGTTAGTTGGTGAGATTGGATTTGTCAGACCCTCCACGGGTGGTAGCTAGCATGGCTTCCCGGTCTTCTCTATTTGATAAGATAAAGGAACGGCAGTATGATGACCAACACTTATTAGTTCTTCAGGATAGAGTTCGTCGGGGTGATGCCAGAGATGTGACTATTGGGGATGATGGAGTTATGAGGATGTAGGGCCGTATTTGCGTGCCCAACGTAGATGGTATTCGAGAGTTGATATTAGCAGAGGCTCACAATTCGCGATATTCTATTCATCCGAGTGCCGCGAAGATGTAACAGGATTTGAGACAACAATATTGGTGGAGGCGGATGAAGAGAGATATTGTAGAGTATGTAGCAAGGTGTCTCAACTGCCAGCAGGTCAAGTATGAGCACCAGAGACCAGGTGGTTTACTTTAGAGGTTACTCATTCCGGAGTGGATGTGGGAGCAAATTACTATGGACTTTGTAGTTGGGCTTCCATGGACTGCGAAGGGTTTTGATGCTATTTGGGTGATTTTGGATAGATTGACCAAGTTCGCGCATTTCATTACTATCAGTACTACTTATACTTCAGAGCGGTTAGCTGGTATTTACATTAAGGAGATTGTCCGATTGCATGGAGTTCCGGTTTCTATTAGTTCTGACAGAGGTACACAATTCACATCTCAGTTTTGGAAAGCCGTACAGAGAGGTATGGGTACTGATGTAGAGTTGAGCACTACATTTCACCCTCAGACCGACGGGCAGTCGGAACGAACTGTTCAGATAATGGAGGATATGTTTCGGGCTTGTGTGATTGATTTTGGTGGTTCATGGGATTAGTTTCTTCCATTAGCGGAGTTTGCATATAATAACAGCTATCAGTCCAGTATTCAGATGGCCCCGTGTGAGGCTTTGTATGGTAGGAGGTGTAGATCTCCGGTTGGTTGGTTCGAGCCTGGTGAGGCTAAGTTATTGGGCGCAAATTTTATTCAGGATGCGTTGGAGAAGGTGAAGTTGATTCAGGAGCAACTTTGCACGGCGCAGTCTAGACAGAAGAGTTATGTGGACCAAAAGGTTCGGGATGTGTCATTTATGGAAGGTGAGAAGGTACTGCTAAAAGTATCACCCATGAAAGGTGTTATGAGGTTCGAAAAGAGAGGAAAGCTGAGTCCTCGGTTCATTGGTCCTTTTGAGGTGCTTCATAAGGTTGGAGAGGTGGCTTATAGACTTGCTTTGTCACCCAGCTTGTCGAGTGTTCACCCGGTGTTTCATGTGTCGATGCTTAGAAAATATGTTGGTGATCCGTTGCATGTGTTAGACTTCATCACAGTTCAGCTCGAGGGTGATATGTCATATGAGGTTGAGCCAGTAGCTATTTTAGCTCGTGAGGTCAGAAAGTTGAGATCTAAGGAGATAACATCAGTGAATGTGCAGTGGATAGGTCAGCCAGTAGAGGAGGCTACTTGGGATACCGAGCGGGAGGTGCAGAGGAAATATCCTCACTTGTTTGAGACTCCAGGCATGTTTCTAGACTCGTTCGAGGACGAACGTTTGTTTAAGAGGGGGAGAATGTAACGACCCGGTACGTCGTTACGTAAAACCTGCATTATAATTGTTGTTATTGAATTGTTATAGATTGGTTATAATGTAATTTATGTATTAGAGTTGATAGGCTTGAAATCAGAATGGTTGTAGTGAGAGTATAGTCAATCAGTCTTTAAAAATAGCCTTAAAATGGGAAAAGTCAACTGAGAGTTGACTTCTTGGTAAACGAACTCGGAATGCCACTTTTATGGCTCGGATAGCTTCATTAGGTGATTTGGGACTTAGGAGTATGTTCAAAATAATTTTGTGATGTCCGGTGTAGTATTAGGCTCGAATTGGCGAAAGTTAGTTTTTGGAGATTTCCGGTCAGCAGTGGAAAATAGGCTATCGGGGTCGTAATGGAATTCCGATAGTTGAAACAGGTTCGTAATGTCATTTTGGATGTGTCTGCAAATTTTCAGGTCAATCAGAGTTGATTTGGATAGTTTCGCCATCGTTGGTGAATTCTAGAAATATCAAAGTTCTTAGGCTTGAATCCGATGTAAATTTGTGTTTTGATGTTAATTTTAGTGTTTTGAGAGTGAAACTAAGTTTGAATGATCATATGTGAGGTGTTGGTATGTTTGGTTGAGGTCCCGAGGGGCTCGGGATTGATTTCAGATGGTTAACGGGAATTTTGGAAGTTGGAAATTGCAGAAAAAATCTGCTAGTGTGAAATCACAGAGATTTCCGCACCTGCGGATGTTTGATCGCAGGTGCAGGCCCGCAGGAGCGGGCAGGGGGTCGCAGGTGCGGAAGTGAGGGTCTGAGTAGAGGATCGCAGGTGCGGGAGTAGGATTGCACCTGCGAAGTCGCAAGTGCGGAGAAGAGGCCGCAGGTGCGGAAGTTAGCCCGCTTAAGGGAAATCGCAGGTGCGGACCTGGGACCGCAGGTGCGGGTCCGCAGGTTCTCTTAAGTGGCCGCAGGTGCGGAACCACTGTTCAGAAAAATATAAAATAAACCCTCCGCGACTTAAACTTTATTTTTTCACCATTGTTGTACGAAAAAGAGCTTTTGGGGACGATTTTCAAGAGGGAAATCCTTGTTCTTCATTGAGGTAAGTGTTCTAGTCATTAAAACTCAATTATGGTTGATTATAGAACCTAAAACCAATGTAAATTCATGGAAAATCAGTAGAGAAATTGGGTGTTAGGGCTTGAGATTATGAGACCTTTAAGGGTCGATTTGAGGGGTCAAACGAACTCCGATTTTATTGTTCATTATATGTACGTACTCGTGAGAGGACGAAGGATACTTTTGTATAAAAATTTCTGAGTTTTGAGACACGGGCCCGGGGGTCGGGTTTTGACCGGTTTCTGATTTTTGAGTTAAATTCAATATTTTTCAATTGGAATTTGTTCCTTAAGCATATATTGATGATAAAAATCTAAACTTGGTAGATTTGGAGCCTTCGGAGGTTGATTCGAGAGGCAAGCGCATTGCGGAATAATTCCGAGCTAGTTTTGAGGTAAGTAATGTCTTTAAATCCTGTCCTGAGGGTATGAAACCCCGGACTATGCACCCTTTCATGGGTTTTGAAATGAAAAGGTGGAAACGTTGGAGATATACTCCTTACTTAGGCGACTAACGAGTTGCGAAACAACTTTGTAAAGCTTATTTCCATTAGTAGAATGTATACTTGATATGTTTTGGGCTGTAAGCCATGTTTGGGGCCTAGTGCTGACCTGTTTACCCCTTGGGGGATGTGTTTACTATGTTTTCTTCACTGGTATGTTATGAGTTTTCACTCAGTCTTTTATGTGATATTGTCTTGACACTCAGAGTATTTTGATACTACATCTTGAAAATGAAACACTATTTTTGGGTCGAGAACCCGATATATTTATGGCCTGAAGGGCAAATTGAGAGTGTATGACTGAGTGAGGCTGCTGGCCTACATTGTGAGGATGTTATGATATGAGTGAGGCTGCTGGCCTACATTGTGAGGATGATATGATATGAGTGAGGTTGCTGGACTACATTGCGAGGATGTATGATATGAGTGAGGTTGCGGGCCTATATTATGTGTGATCTATGCCATGTTGTGGCTTATTATAGCGCTTGGGTTGTAGGAGCCCCTCTGGAGTCTGTAACACACCCCCAGTGAGCGCCGGTACCGATTGAGTGATGCCCACGGGGCTTATGATGAGTGATTGTGAGGATTCCTGATGGGCATAGTGATTGTGAGGTGGCTTGATGGGCAGAGTGATTGTGAGGTTGCCTGATGGGCTAATACTGAAAGATATTGTGATGATAAATGATTATGGCCGAGGGGCAGTTTTATAAAGATATTTACTGAGTTTTCAAACTGTGATTTACTTCGTTTTCAAACTAGTTTTACTAAGAATTTTACTGAGATATACTGATATTACACTTGTTTCAAAGGATTTTTTGGAAATTGGTTTCAACCTATGTATTTGCTGAATACTACCTGATGACTTGGTGTTTTACTGGCTTTTGTGAAATTGTGTATCTGTACTGTGTGTTTATATTTCTCAGATTGTAATTTATTTTCATTACTACTGAGTTGGCGTACTCATGAAGACTCTTTGTGCTCTGTGCACAGATCCAGGTACTAGCTCGCAGCAGTAGCTGACGCAGGTTCGATAGCAGCATTTCATGGGATTTCGAGGTAGCTGTCCAGCGTCCACAGCTTCTCCACTTCCCTTCCCTATTTAGCTTTAGCATTTGATTCAGAGACATATTATAGTTTTAGCAGAGTTAGATTTAATTATTCTTAAATGCTCATGACTATTGACTCCAGTTCTTGGGAGGTTGGTTAAACTATTATTGGGACGTTAAGACTTAATTATATTAATCGATGCTGTGGTTGCATACTTATTATTTTATTGTGAACTGTTATAATTGAACAAAAGCGTAGTAATGTGATGGTTGGCTATCCTAGTTCCACGATAGGCGCCATCAGGGCCTAGTAGGATTTGGGGTCGTGACATTGCCGTAAGTGCAGTCTTGGTAAAAGACGACAAAGGTAAACAATCTCCTAGCTACTACGTAACTAAGTCATTATTAGATGCTGAAACTAGATATCCTCATCTAGAAAAATTAGTCTTAGCTCTAATCATGGCAGCTAGAAAGCTAAGACCGTACTTTCAGTGTCACCCAATTACTGTCGTTACCTCATATCCACTGAGGAATATTTTACATAAGCAAGAATTGTTAGGAAGATTAGCTAAATGGGCAATATAACTAAGCGAGCATGACATAGTCTATCAGCCTAGGATTGAAGTAAAGTATCATGTTTTAGCTGATTTCATAGCTGATTTCAATAGAAGCATAATTCCTGAAGTGGAAAAAGATCGCGAACCTTCACCGGGGCTAATCCAAGAATATGGACCTTATTCACTGATGGCTCTTCTAATATAAAAGGAGCCGGCTAGGGGTTTGTTTTAATACCACCTACGGGTGAAAAGATAAGACAAACTATTAAATGTTATTGTATAATTAACAATGAAGCAGAGTACGAAGTTGTCATTGTAGGAATTGAATTAGCATGAGAACTCTCAATCGAGCAGATCGTGATCAAAAGTGACTCGCAACTAGTGATAAACCAGATGCAGTGGAATTATACTGATAGAGTGACTCGAATGCAACAATATCTGGAAAAGACACGAGACATGGTAAGGAAATTCTAGTTATGGAAGGTTATGCAAATACCCAGAGAAGAAAATGTAGAAGCGGATGCATTAGCTAATCTTGCAGCAAATACCGATGTAACGAATAAAGAAAATGCTATTGTGATACGCTTGTTTCATTCAGCAATCGACCAGGACAAAAATGAGGTAACATTCAATAATTTAACCTGGGATTGAAGAAATTAAATTGTAAATGTTTTGCAAAATGGTACCGTAGCTGAAGACAGAAAAGAAGCTCAAGCACTTCGTCGAAAAGCAGCACGGTACTGCCTAGTTCATGATACCCTCTACCGCAAAATGTTTGGAGGTCCCCTAGCAAGGTGCCTTGGACCCAATCAAACTGAATACGTAATGAAAGAGGTACACGAAGGCCATTGTGGAAACCATGCCGGAGCAAGGTCTAGTAAAAACCCTAATCAGAGTAGGGTATTATTGGCCCAAAATAGAAGAAGACCTTGGGAATTTCGTAGCTAAATTAGATAAATGCCAGAGATATGCAAACAATATGCATCGACCAGCAGAATTGCTCCACCCAGTTATGTCGCCATGGCCGTTTATGAAATGGGGGATGGATATAGTAGGACCTCTTCCTCCAACTAAAGGAAAGGTACGATTTTTACTTGTATTAATAGATTATTTCTCAAAATGGGTGGAGGCAGATGCTTTTAAACAGGTGCGAGAAAAATAAGTGAAAAGCTTCATATGGAGAAACATCATATGCCGTTTTGGTGTACCAAAGGAAATCGCAAGTGACAATGGCCCAGAATTCATAGGCTCACAAATCACAGAATTCTTCCAAAGCTGGCAAATAAAAAGAATCACTTCTTCACCATATCATCACGTGGCTAATGGGTAAGCGGAGACAACGAACAAAATCATTGTCAACAATTTGAAGAAGCGGTTGGAAAAAGCTAAGGGAAGTTGGTCTGAAGAGCTACCGACTGTATTATGGGCTTACAGAACTACTGCAAAAATAGTTACGGGAGAAACCCTATTTGCACTTGTATATTGTGTAGAAGCTTTAATACCAGTGGAAATTGGTGAACCAAGCATGAGATTCACAACAACAACAGAGGAAACAAACAACGCCGAGTTGAGAACAAATCTTGATTTGCTCGAGAAAAGGAGAGAAGCTACGTTAATACATATGGCAGCTCAAAAACAAATTATAGAGCGATATTACAACATAAAAGCTCACCTTACATATTTTTAAATTGGGGACTTCGTCCTTAAAAAAGTCTTCCAATCAACAAAGGAGGACGGTGCAGGAAAACTGAATCCAAATTGGGAAGGACCCTACAAAGTCCGTGGCATTGTAGGGAAAGGCGCTTATGAACTAGAAACCATGGATGGTAGAATTTTGCCAACAAGTTGGAATGCCGTTAGTTTGAAGAAATATTACTTCTAAGGAAAAGGAATACCCACGGTCAAGTATCATTGCGTTCGATTTCATTTTTGTACAGTTAAAATTATACTAACCATTTTAGATGATAGGCAGAAAGCTAACCCATAACCAGATGATGATATTATACCTACATAGACACGAGGAAGTAACTGAATTCCCGGTCTAGGGTTACAACTCTCTGTTGGGCGTGTTAAAGGGTAAAGCATTCATCATCTAAACTATATATCTTTGAGTCTCGTATGTTTTTCCTTTTCAGTAAAAGGACCACAAGGAAGGAATAGTCAAGTGCTTGAGATTTCATTCTTCAAAGCTCAAACACTTGGAGGACTATACAGTGTGGAAGGCAAAGAAGACTATCAAAAAAGTCAAAGCTCAAGCCTGAAGATCTATTTTTCCCAACAAGTCAATCGTTTTGAGCAAAATCAAAGAGCCAAATACAAAAACACCAAGTCTAATTCAAAAACCTACAAAAAACATATTCGTGAAATGTAAACGAATGTTTAGGATAAAGGCAGATTAAAGGCAGAATGTCAGTAACGGGTAAAATTTCATACCTTTGTGTTTATTCAAAATCTATTGTAAAGAAAACAATTATGAAAGAGTTATAGACGATATTCAAACACATGTAAAATGTTACGAAAGTTCGAATAATACAAAGACTTTCTTCAAAACATTGTTCAGAAAAAACATGTGAATTCCTATCTCTCTTTTGTATGTTTACACCATTATGAAGCTGAGACGTCTTCTTCATTAAGTGTCGATCAAAAAGGGCCGTCTTTTATAAATCGTGCTTAATTCAAAAAGACATGAAATATTAAAGCATTCTCAATGCAGAATTAAAAACTAAGGGGTAAAACAAAAACCCTAGCGAAAAGCATGCAAACACTTAAAAGTAAAACAAAAACTCGAGAAATCATAAGTCATGGTAATATTAATATTAATATTAATATTATGGAAAAAACTAAATATTAACTTAGTTTAAGCCAGATTTGTTTATACAAGGATTGCCCTTAATTTGTCATTTGGGGACTTACAAGAACCAAACTTTACCCCCAAAATGGGACCGGGGGTAACCACCAATTGTTCCAAAGAAAAAAGACAGGGTTCAATAAAAAATTTCACTAGACACTGGGGGGATTATCTTCGGCAACAGGAGGAGCGGCTTGAGATGGCGAGGCTTGAGCAGCAACTTCATCAGGTACAATTTCATTACCTGTTGGGACCTCAACTTCAGGTGATGAGAAATTTTGACTCTGCCGAGACTTTTCAATCGTCTCCTTGGTTTTGTCAATTTCAACTTCTAAGTCAAAATTCTCTTGGCCCATTTTCGTCAATGTGTTAAGTCGGGCATTCAAATAAGCTCAACTAACATCAACAGGTGATTTGTTCTCAAGAGCCTCGTAGTAGCGGCTCTTAGCTCATCTCTCTCAACCACGACAGCATCATAAGAAGCCTACAAAGGGGCAAGGGATCTTTCCAAAAACTGAATCTTATCTGAAGATTCACGGAGGTCTTCTTGGGTCTGAGTAAGTGATTGCACAAGTTCATAGCGTAAGCCTCCTTTTGATCCAACAAAGCCTTCAAGATTCTTATCTCTTCAGTAACATGGGAAATCTGCTCCGCAAAGGAAGATTCCAAGATGCTTTTATCCTTACCTTCCTGATTTGATGATGCCTTCTCTATGGCTAGTTCCGCTGCAATTACTCTGATCTGTTGCTCCAAGGTAAATTTCTCCTCCTCTACTGCCTCCATATCAAGATGAAGACTCTAGAACTGCTCCTTCCAGTTGTTGGCCTTGGTATGATAGTCATTTGCTACATGCTCCGTATGAACGATTCTTTTCATTAATTCAGTGCCAATAAGATTTATCTGCATAAAAGGAAAAGTAAGATACGCAAAACGATACGAAAAGAAGGAGGGACGATATAGAGTCTACCTTCAGAGACGAATGAAGAATCACGTTCATCCAAGTTAAGGAGTTGTGACTTTCCAGATTAGACTTCTCAACCGGGCCTATCACGGGATTTAGCCATACATCCACTTAGCCTGACTTCTTTAAGAGGCTGCCTCCCGTAGGAACCTCTATAATTATTTGCTTCATCACCCAACTTGTAAAGACCCGTATAATTTCATGTCTAAAATAATGCCCGAATAGGTCCATGTGTTGTTATAACTGTAGAAATTCTTAAAAACGAACCTTTTTGAAAAAAAAGTACCCCGGGACTTAAAAGATAAAGTTTTCCAGAATTGCGCTGTTATGCGACGCACTATGCGATCGCATAACAAGTATGCCGACCGCATAGTGGTCGCATACCTGGACAGCCTTCTGTCCAATTTGAGGACAGCTATGCGGCCCAAGATGCGATCGCAATTTGGGAATGCGGACCGCATAGCTATCGCATCCTTGCACCTCCATTTTCGCGGAGGAGGTTATGCGACGCATTATGAGATCGCATTACATGTATGCGGACCGCATAATGGTCGCATACCAGGGTTGTCCGGTTCCCCTTTTGGCCCACTTTAGGGCCAACTATGCGACAGGAATGCGGACCGCATAGCAGGAATGCGATCGCATTCCTGACCGCATTTCCTGCTTCGGGGATCTTTTAATTTCTAATTTTACACTCGACCCACAGTGTAATAAAACACCCCTCCCCTTTATTTTTAACATGCATCTGAACAAAAATAGAGAGAAGTGAGATTGGGTTCTAGAGAGAGAAGTCCTCATTTCCCCAAATCGATTTGTCAAATATCACTCAGGCCGAAAATTATCGAGTAATCTTTATATTCTTCACTATAAGAGGTAAGACCACACCATATTCCCCCTTTAATTCTCAGGTTTTTGTTAAAATTGGAACCCACATGAATTGGTAGTGAAAATAAAAGATAAGACTTGCATGCATGTGAATAATATTCCATAAACTAGTAAAGGGAAACAAGTTTGGGCAATTATTCACAATAAGGGGGTTAGTAATCTAAGGGGTCACATAGCGTTCGATAAAATTCCTAAATGAGTTGAGTTATGTTCATAGTTCTTAATTCTAAGTGAAATATGTCACATTGGGGACTAGATTGACGGTGCTAGACGGTTTGGTGAATCGTGATTGATATAAAAGGGGAATGTCGAATTGAGGTATGTATGGAAAACTTTAATCTTTGTAGAGTCACCTTGTTGGCGTCCGAGGACACGGTAAGTATTTCTTGCTTGAGCGAATGTGAATTGATTGTCCGGCTGTGTTGAGGTGTAATCTTTCATTCCCTGATTTTCTTAGTTGATTACCATGCTAATTGAGATTGTGAAGGGTGATCCTGTGTGCTTATCCTATCATGTGTAAGGCTTGTTAAACGTTCAAATATGTCGATATGGGAGTATGTGCTACTAAATGCAAGAATGTTAATGTACCCTGATGTGGGAATGTATTTAATTGCTAAAGGTCGTGTGTGGCAAATGATGAACATAAATTGTGAATTGAATTAGTTGAGTTAAATAAGTTTGGCAACACCATATATGAATCACTGTTTGGCAAGGATCATTGTGCCTTGATTTCACATAGTTATGGGTTGATATGAACTTATGTTCTTGGTGATGAAAATCCCTGTGATTTAATTGATTGGTTGTTGTTGCTATCAAATATGATTGTACGGTGGGATCGGGTTGCACGCCGCAACACGAAGTAATAAGGGTGGAGAGGCAATAAGGGTGAGATGTGATTGTACGGTGGGATCGGGTTGCACGCCGCAACATGAAGTAATAAGGGTGGAGAGGTAATAAGGGTGAAATGCGAATGTACAGTGGGATCGGGTTGCGCGACGCAACATGAAGTAATAAGGGTGGAGAGGTAATAAGGGTGAAATGTGAACGGATGAATAATTGAAATGAGTAACTGTGAAGTCTTCATTGTGACTTTCTGTATATTTATGTAGTATCTGTGTGGTTTCCCTGACTGTCTTCCAATTGTATACTATTTGATTTTACTTGGAATAGACTTTGTTCATACATACTAGTACTATTCCACGGTACTAACATCCCTTTTTCCAGGGCAGTACATCTTTTATATGGATGTAGGTTGTTCCATAGCGGGTAGCTCAGCCCGCCGTTAGTGGTGCCTCCTCTTCATCTCTTCAGCAGTTCTGGTGAGCCCCATTTCCTCCTGGGGCCGTGTGTGGACTATATCATTATCTTTTTCTTATCCTGTAAAGGTATAGCCGGGGCCTTGTTACCGGCAAGTTTATGTAAAACTCCTAGTACTCTTAGAGGCTCCGTAGACACTGTGTGGGTTGTATATATATATATATATATATGTTTTTTGGGCGGTAGTTGTACTCACTCGAAATTGTGAATCGCATCGGAAATGTTGTATGTATTATATATGTTTTTGGATTATCAAATGTTGAAAGTTAAAAGAGGAAAAATGAACTTATGTTGTAAATCGTACTTTGTATCTAAATTAGCTAATTCTTATGGAACAATGTATATTATGAACATGGGGTAATGCGTTGGGTAGGAAAGGCAATCCAGGTCCGCTTGACTGGGTTCATCCGGTTAGGCGTCGGTCTCGTCCCTCGGTTTTGGGGCGTGACAAACTTGGTATCAGAGCCTAAGGTTTTAAAAGTGTCCTAGGATGTCTCGGTGCCGTGTCTAGTAGAGCTCTTATTAACGGTGTGTTGTCGACCACATCTATAATTAAGGGACTGCATGGACATTTAGGAAAGTACCCATTTATTGCTATTCTATATCGTTCGATGTGGTGAAAGGTGAGGTTGTCTATCTCTAACGTGTGCGATGTCCCAATTTTCAGTAAATGGCGCCCAAGAAGAGAGCACGACTCGGCCTAGATGCCAATGCCACCCCAAGTGTGGTCATAAATTCCTTATCTTATGGTCCGGGTGAGAATGATTCCCCGACCCTAAATCTGCCTGACTCTTCCGTTCCTAGCCAGACTATTCCAATTCCTGCTCCAACGGAGGGCGCTACGATCCCTCCCGCTGATATTCCTGATCCTCCTCCAACCCTAGCTTCGGGTCCCGGTATCTCTGATGGGGACATCAGGGGAGCTATTCAGATGTTGATGCACTTGGTGGCCTAACAGGCCCAGAGATCAAATATTGCCCCTGTGTCCTCTAGCGAGCAAGAGGATTCTTCAGGTTCCAGAGTCAACCAACTTCAGCGGTTAGCCCCTCCAGAGTTCACAGGCACCGACCCAGAGGCTTATCCTCAGGACTTTATAGATAAAATGTACAAGACTGTCCGGGTTATGAGGGCTACTGAGACAGAGGGGGTTGAGTTGGCTTCCTATCGTCTAAAGGGAGCAGCATATTCATGGTTTGATATGTGGGAGAGTTCACGTGGAGAGGGGAGCCCTCCGGCGAGGTGGGATGAGTTTGTGGATGCTTTTATGGATCATTTCTTGCCTGCCGAGACTAGGGCAGCCCGTGCTGCAAAGTTTGAGGTCCTTAAACAGGGCAACATGAGTGTGTGGGAGTACCACATGGAGTTCGTGCGCTTGTCTAAGTATTCTATCCACATGATGCCGACTATGGAGGCCAGAGTTTGTCGGTTTGTTCAGGGCCTTGGTCCCTTGGTTATCAATAAGGCTGATACAGCTGCTTTGCACTCAGATATGAACTATGGGAATATTGTGGGATTCGCCCAGGCTACGGAGGCCCGGAAATTAAAGATAAGGATGGAAAGGGAGAGTAGTAGTAGGGCCCGATTAGCGGGCAACCCCGGAAGTTCAATTGGAGGAGGGAGATCAGCCTTGGAGAGAGGGTCATCAGGGCCATCTCAGCCCTATGCTCAGTTTTCAGCCAGTGCACCGCCATCAGGGCGCATCTATCATCATGAAGGTTGCTTTGGACCAGGTTCAGACAATAGGAGGTTCCATCAGTCGGGTCGTTCAGGTGGGAGGTTCCAGCAGCAACGGAGGGCCCCATGCCCTAAGTGTGGGAGGTGTCATTCTGAGCCTTGTTACTTTGATATACTAGTGTTCTATAGATGCGGAGAGAGAGGCCTTGTTCAGAGAGACTGTCGTGCACCTAGTCAGGGCATAGGTAGGGGTGCTGCTCAGCCGTCCCGTTCTTCAGCCGCCACATCTTCAGCACGCCCTCCATCTCCAGCAGGGTGTGGTGCAGCTAGGGGTAGAGCACGGGGTCAAGGGGGACCCAGTAGATTCTAAGAGTGGTCACTAGAGTGCCGAGGCTTCTCCAGATGTTGTCACAGGTATTTTGACTGTTCAATCACATGATGTTTATGATCTCATTGATCTCGGCTCTCCATTGTCATATGTCACTCCATTTATTGCTTCACGTTTTGGGATAGAACCTGAACAACTTCATGAGCCATTCTCTGTGTCAACTCCAGTTGGTGATTCTATCATGGCCGCGTGAGTCAATAGGAATTGTGTTGTCACGGTGTGTGGTCGATATATCACGACCGATCTGATTGAGCTAGGAATGGTATATTTTGATGTTATCATAGGGATGGATTGTCTCTACTCGTGCTTTGCTAAACTCGACTGCCGAACCAGAACTTTGAGGCTCGAGTTTCCTAATGTACCGGTTATTGAATGGAAAGAGAATGATGTTGTGCCGAGAGGTAGGTTTATTTCCTATCTTAAGGCCTCCAAGATGATCCAGAAGGGGTGCATCTTTAATTTGGTCCGGGTTGCGGACACCACTTCTGAGGTGCCTGCTCCCGAGTCCATGCCAGTTGTGAATGAGTTTCTTGAAGTATATCCGGATGAGCTCCCTGGAATTCCACCAGATAGAGAGATCGATTTCGGGATTGATGTATTACTAGATACGCAACCAATATCTATTCCACCTTACAGGATGGCGCTAGCAGAATTAAGGGAGTTAAAATAACAATTGAAAGATCTATTATAAAAGGGTTTCATTAGGCCAAGTGTGTCGCCTTGGGGCGCACTGTATCTTTTTGTTAGAAAGAAAGATGGATCGCTTCAGATGTGTATTGATTATCGGCAGCTTAACAAGGTCACCATCAAAAACAAATATCCATTGCCTCGGATAGATGATTTGTCCGACCAATTGCAAGGTGCTAGGTTTTTCTCCAATATTGATTTACGGTCTGGGTATCACCAGTTAAAGATCAGGGAGCATGATATTCCTAAGACCGCTTTCAGGACTAGTTATGGGAACTTTGCATTTCTGGTAATGTCTTTTGGGCTAACCAACGCCCCAACAGCTTTTATGGATCTTATGAATCGGGTTTTCAAGCCATTTCTTGACTCCTTTGTGATTGTCTTCATTGACGATATCCTTGTTTACTCGCGAAGTCGGGAAGATCATGCTTATCACCTCAGGGCAGTTTTGCAGACTCTTCATCAGCACCAGTTGTATGCAAAGTTTTCAAAATGTGAGTTTTGGCTAGAATAAGTCACCTTTTTGGGCCATGTTGTTTCTAGGGAAGGGATTCAGGTTGATCCCTAAAAGATCGCAGCGGTGAAGGATTGGCCTAGACCAACGACCCCGACAGAGCTTCACAGTTTCTTGGGTATAGATGGGTATTATCGAAGGTTCGTGGAGAGATTATCTACCCTCACCTCCCCATTGACTAAGCTGACGCAAAAAGCAATTATGTTTCAGTGGTCAGATGCTTGTGAAAAGAATTCTCAGGAATTTAAGTTGAGATTGACTTCGACACCAGTGTTGACCTTGCCAGAAGGTTCAGAGGGGTTTGTGGTTTATTGTGATGCTTTGAGGGTTGGTTTGGGGTGTGTGTTGATGCAATGTGGTAAGGTAATAACATATGCTTCTAGATAGCTCAAGAACCACGAGAAGAATTATCCGAAGCATTATTTGGAGCTCGCAGCGGTTGTGTTTGCATTGAAAATCTGGCAGCATTATCTTTATGGGGTCC
>ML268000.1:578-14078 GCA_005239495.1 Nicotiana undulata
AGATATTGATTATTATGGTGTGCTCAAAGAAATAATTGAACTAGAATATTCAGGTTGGCCATATAAGAAATTGATACTCTTTAGATGTAAGTGGTTTGACCCACATCCAACAAGAGGTACAAGAGTACACAACCAATACAACATAATTGAGGTTAATCATACGAGAGAGTAACATCGCTACGATCCTTTCATAATTGCACATAATGTTAGGCAAGTGTATTATGCTCCTTATCCATTGCGGCGGAATAAGTATGATTGGTGGGTTGTAATTAAAACTAAGCCTGTAGGTAGGGTGGAAGTCGAGAATGCGTTAGATGTTACTTATCAAAACGATATCTCCAGTGTTCACCAAATAGTGGACGAACTTTTAGAAAATGATTTGGAACATCCTGCACAAATATTGGAAGAAGTTGTCATAGATGAAGTAACAATTATAGAAAATGAGGAAGAAGAATCAACTGATGAAGCTCAAACTAGTTCGGAAGAAGAATTCTCCGACGAGGAACAATACGTCGATGAGCTTTAAAAAGTTGGTTTCTTTAATAACTCTCATTTTATAGCTATTTTATTATATGTTTCAATCTAAATATGTATTGTATTATGCAGATGACAGGCAAGGGTCGAGGTAACGATTACCCTACTGGTTCTCGGGGTAAAGGAAAGGCTAAGAAGGGAAAGAGGAGGGTAGAAGATAATCCTCCCTCTTTTCCACCCTCTTCACAGTTGCCATTATATCCGCCTATGTCTTATCCTCCACCCGATGGATATTATGAGGCGCCACAGCATCACCAGCCCTACATCTTTGTGCAGACACCGGGTGTTTCAGCACAGGGCCATAGGACTGTACGTCCATCATACAGTCCAACTGCCTCTCGAGCACATGGCTCGCATCCATACGGGTCACAGCCACGGGTGTCACAGCCAGGGGGGGTCACAGGAATCAGTATCACAGCCGCTTCCGGTCTATCCCGCGATGTCGCAGTCACGGGGATCACAGCCATCTTCATCAGCGACTCCATCTCTTGCAGGCCTTCGCCTGCGAGATACTAGCTCTGACCCCCCCCCCCTACACGTTCCACACATGCTGATTCCGACGATGATGTTGATGATGACGAGGAGGTGCATCGTGATCAGTATGGCAGGATCATCATAATCTCTGAGGGTGATGGGTAAGAATAATTTGATTTTTTTACGTTTATTGTTTTGTACAGTTTGTACTAATATATTAATGTAATTTTTTTTTGTTAAATTGCAGGTTCATCCCGAGTAACACTACTACGAGGATAATCGCCAAAGCCACCATAAAGCTTTATGATGCCCCTTATACGAGTTGGAGCGAATTCCCATTCTCGCTGAAGGAGAAAATTTTCAATGAATTTAAGGTATAAATTTTCTTTTAAGCTTTATAATTATTTATATTTATGATATTTTCATACAATATTTAACTTTTTAAATACAGAGCAAGTGTGTATGGGAACACCACTATAGCGCGTAGGTGGCTGCAAATTTTAATCTTAAGGCTCGGAAGCGGTTGTCGCATAGTTTCTCCTACGCTAGACTGTACAACCAGAAGCCTGGATGGTTGCTTGACCATTTATGGGAGGATTTGCAAAGGCAGTGGCTTACCGCAGAGTTCTTAAAGAAGAGCGAAAAAGGAAAGAAAGCTCGCGCATCCGAGAAGGGAGGCTCCTTGCACACTGGAGGTGCGATCAGCCAAGGGACTATAAAAAGAAGATTGGTACGTAATTTATTAATTTATTTTAATTTTCAAAGTATATCTATTCTGTTTATTAACTATAATTTATGAATTTTCAGGAAAAGAAGTTGGGTCGTCCAATGAAGCAAGATGAGTTATTCAAGGAGACTCATATTGTCAAGAAGAAGAAAGAAACTGATCCAGAAAGGTGGGTCGAGGGCCGAGCATCGACTGTACATGTAAGTTTTTACTTTTCATTAAGTATTTTGATTTACTCTTATATAAATTTTCAAGTACTAATTAAATATAATTTTTCTTATAGGATCGCTTCACAGCTGGCGTGGAGAAATTCATACGCAGTCAGCCACCTAATGAGTCGGGCGAGGCAATCCATATTTCGGAGGAGGATGCAGAAAGACTATGGATGCAGGCGGCTGGCGGTGCAAAATATGGGAAGGTATACGGGCTTCCTAATAAGAAGTTCCATCGCTATCACTGTGGAATGCAAGGAATAGGAACTTCCTCACAAGTCGAGCAACTAGATGGGCCTCTCCTCAATGCGGGAGACTGTGGCAAAGCTCACAAGTGAGCTACAATCGTCCAAGGAAAGAGCGAAGCTTAGAGATGCTCAGTACCTTGGCATGCAAGCTCAGATCAAATCTCTCCTAGCTTATGGAACTTTTCCGATTCCCTCGTCTCGCGAGTCATCGCCAGAGGCTCACCTTGAACATGACCGTTCCATCCGTCCTCCCCGTCGTAGTTCCTCCCGTCCTCCCCGTGGTAGTTCTTCTCGTCCTCCACAAAATGACCCTTCTCATTACCGTCTTGATAATGAAGATTCATCAGACGGTGATGATAATGATGTAGAATGAACAATCATTAAGTAGTTGTGTATACTTTCAACTTGACAATAGAACTTTGGTTCTTTTTCGAATGGCCTTGTTATAAGTGTTAACTTATTAGTTTTGTTAGTTTAATTTTGTAGTTCTATTGAACTTTATTTTTATTTTGTTGGTTTTAATATTGGTTTTAATGTTGTTGTTGCGTTATTGTTGTTGTTGTTGTTGTTGTTGTGCTCTTGTACTTCTTCTTATTGTTGTTGTTATTGTAGTTCTTATTGTTGTTGTTGTTGTTGTAATAGGATTTGGTATGCTGGCAGGTGGTGTAGCTGCCAAAATAATACCCAGAAAAGCGACCAACTTTGGTCACTATTCTATTAAAAAAAAAATTCCTGGGATATAGCGACCAAAGATGGTCGCCACTGAACCCAGATTTCAAGAATAACGGCCAACTTTGGTCGCTATTTGCTTAAAAAACATTTTTTCTGCAATTTGGCGACCAAAATTGGTCGCCAATTTATAAAAAAAAATTGAAATTGTTAACATTAGCGACCAATTCTGGTCGCTATGGATTAAAAAAAATTAAAAATTTTTATACATAAGCGACCAACTTTGGTCGCTATTGTCCAGATTTTAAAAAATTAAATTTATTTTACAGACCACAGTTGGTCGCTATATTTTATATAATAAATAAATAAATAATAACGTAATTTAAATTTAGCGACCAAAGTTGGTCGCTATATTTTATATAATAAATAAATAAATAATAACGTAATTTAAATTTAGCGACCAACTTTGGTCGCTAAATTTATATTATTAAAATATTACAGCGACCAATTTTGGTCGCTTTTGTTGATACCCATTAAATTTGATCCTTTCACCTTAGGGACCAAAGTTGGTCGCTAAACAGCGACCAAACTTGGTCTCTAACGAAAAGGGACCAACGAAAAAGCGACCAAGCCTGTTTGGACGCATTTTGGTCGCTTTTTCACTGTTTAGCGACCAATTTTGATCGCTTTTGGTGGTCGCTTTTTCCCGAATTTTTAGTAGTGTCTTAACTTTGCAGCGTTAGCATTAGGCACAATGGCGGAGTCATCTTTGTCCAAGCATACCTCGCCGCTGAAAAATTATGATGTGTAGCTAGGTAACCTTTTTATTGGACATATATTATATGTTGATCTTGCTTATTTTTTGTATATATTTTTTTTTATATTTTGACTTTCGCTTAATGATTTTTTTAAATTTATTTTCACTGCTGGATTGATAACTTCCCCTTTCTTAGCTCACCGTATCAAGTATTCCTCTTAATTTCTCATTATAGTCATATGCAAACTCAGAGGTACTGAGGTAGTAGTTATGATACCAACAACTTCTGAAGACCAAAAGACCCAATTGCATGGGGTACTTTCTTGCTTGCGTACGTTGCATATTTTCCATCACTCATTCATTACTTTGACAAAAGTTATTTTGTCGGTCATTTATATATTGTCATGGGCGGCGCAGCGTAACAATATGCATGTGCTTTTCATGGAAATTGGTCTTGCTATTTTAAGGGTATTCAAACTGACCAAAAAATCGTAACAAACGGAAGATGAACCTGATCTTAAAAACTGATTTTTTTTTCATATTGACATTGGAATATTAAAAGAAATACTACTAATAATGTTTAGGGGCGTTCAAAGAAACCGAAAAAGCACAAAGACGAATCAGATCTAAAAAGCTGATTCTTTTTTATATTGACATTAAAATGCTGATAGTATTTAATTAGGTTACGTTAAAAATAGAAAGAATTCGACAAACCGAGCAAATGAGCTATGTGACAATAGAAGGTTAGGCAAGAGACCAACAACGGAAAATTTAAAGGAAATTTCAGCACTTTGTAGATAAAACTAAGACATGGACCAAAAAAAGAATTTTGGAATTAGATGTCAAATAGATTTAAATAAAAGCTTGAATAATACGTACAGTATTCCTTATAGTATAGTGATAACTGATAAGCATCTAGCATGCTAGCTTGCACGGAATTATAACAAAACTTGTTGTACTCAATATCTTGATGGGACCAGTAAATTAATTGCCTTGGCCTACAATTCTCAACCACCTCAAACTTGGAATATGCTTCTTCCCAATCTATTTACTTGTTATATATGGTATTTTCCCAAGTTGCTATTCACAAACATTTCTCTCATGGGAAATTGTATTCCTTCTTTAGACAAAGAAAGGAAAACTTTGCCCATAGATACAATTTTCAAGCTTCCATCTCCATTGCCTAATTGGCCACCAGGTTTGAATTTCACATTCTTTTTAGTTAGTAGCTCTCAAGCCGAAAAATGTATGTTAAAATGGGTTCAAAACTGTACCATGAACACCCCCTTTGATTAGTACATTAATTAATTAGTTTTCATTTATGTTTGATAAGTTTAATGAAGCTGAAGCTCTAATGACAGGTGGGGAATTTGGAAGCGGATATGTTGATTTAGAAGGACTAGAAGTTTGCCAGATTGTGACATTTAACAAAGTTTGGGCTATTGATAAAGGAGGGGCAGATAATATTGGAGCAACATTTTATGAGCCTTCACCAATTCCAGATGGATTTTCCATGTTTGGATGCTATTGCCAACCAAACAATCAACCCCATTTTGGTTGGGTACTTGTAGGAAAAGACAAGAATAATGGTCAAAGTCTAAAGAATCCAATTGATTATACACTTGTTTGGGGCAGTGAGCTCAAGAACAAAAATAGCACTGATGATGATGGCTATATTTGGCTGCCAATCCCACCTGAGGGTTACAAAGCTTTGGGTTATGTTGTCACAACCTCACCTGAAAAACCTTCCTTTGACAAAATCCAATGTGTTCAATCCAATCTTACCGATAAATTAGAGGTTGAGAGTTGGATCTGGGGTGAAGGTACAACGAGCAATGCGAATGGTATCAATGTTCATAGCATAAGACCTCGAGAAAGGGGCATAAAAGCACAAGGGGTCAGTGTAGGCACATTCTTAGCTAGGATCAAAAGTGATCAAGATGATGATTCCATTTCCAACACATTATCCCTTGCTTGTTTAAAGAATAACAAATTTGGTACCTTTTCTTCTATGCCTAGCCTTGGCCAAATTCAAGCATTATTTGAACAATACTCTCCACTTGTTTACTTTCATCCCAAAGAAAAGTATCTTCCTTGTTCAGTCAAGTGGTATTTTGCTAATGGTGCTTTGCTATACCAAAAAGGTCAAGAATCCAATCCTAGTTCCATTGAACCAAATGGCTCAAATCTTCCACAAGGTGGTCCCAATGATGGTGCATATTGGCTAGACTTGCCAATTGACGCGAAAGACAAAGAGAAAGCCATTAAAGGAGATTTACTAAGCTCTGAGGTGTATCTCCACATTAAACCAATGCTAGGGGCAACTTTCACTGATATAGCCGTGTGGATCTTCCATCCATTCAATGGACCTGGAACAGCTAAACTTGGCCTAATCGATGTACCATTAGGGAAAATAGGCGAACACATAGGTGATTGGGAACATGTAACACTTAGAATTAGCAATTTCAATGGGGTTTTGCACAAAGTTTACTTCTCAGAACATAGTGGAGGGACATGGGTTAATGCACCACTAGTGGAGTTCCAAAATGGTAACAAAGTTGTGGCCTATTCTTCACTAAATGGGCATGCCATTTATCCTAAACCAGGGCTAGTTTTACAAGGGACTGGAGATATTGGGATAAGGAATGATACAGCTAAGAGTAACTTGGTTTTAGACTGTGGGGAGAATTATTCAGTAGTTGCAGCTGAAAATCTTGAAATAATTGAGCCACCCTGGCTAAATTATACTAGAGAATGGGGGCCAAAAATAAGTTATGCACTTGGGGATGAAGTCAAGAGAATTGAGAGCTTGCTCAAAGGGAACTTGAAAGCTGCATTTCAAAAATTGGTCAAAGTATTGCCAAATGAAGTTTATGGAGAAGAAGGGCCTACTGGTCCGAAGATGAAAGGTAATTGGAATGGGGATGAAGTGTGAACTTTGAAAGTCAGTTGTCATATATATATAAGCACCAGAATTGAGGCGTTCATGCAAATGTGTTTTGTAATTTAATTTCCACATGTAATTTAATGTCCCCTATTTTTATTTTTGTATTCTTATTTCAATTCATTCTCTGAGGATTGATATGATCTGGGAATGGAAATTGAACTGGAATTGATTCTTTTCCACATTTGTTGATAAATAACAACCAAAAGAAAAAGGAAGAAAAATTGCAACCACACTTTTAGATCCCCCTTCTTTTTAGGGATCGCTTGGTATGAGGTATAAGAAGGTATAGTGCTGGTATAAAAATTTAATATCACTTGAATCCTTCGTTTAGTTAGCAAATCAGGATAAGTTATCCCAGAATTAAAATTAACACCAGAATAACTTATACCTTATAGAGGGTGGGGTAATTAGTACCGGTATAACTTATACATTCGTCATACAAATTATGTCATTGTCATATTTAATACAACATACCAAACAACGCATAAAAAATAATCCAGCATAACTATCTCAGCATAACTTATCCCAGCATAACTTATACTAGTATAACTTATCCTGACATAAGTCGTATTTTAACCAAACGATCCCTTATAGAATAGATAGTACTACATTAATTTACTCGGAAAATATCCATTTCTTTCAATTGTGTGCACCAGTTTTTCGTTCTATCATGCTTTTCACATTTCAGTCTTGCTTCCTCTCGTCCATATTAGTTATGTGTTTCTTTTTTGGCCGAATACATATACAATCCATTCAATTTAGTTTTATTTTTTATTTTGCATTCTATCTCAACCTTGTTCCATTTTAGCCCTCCAACTCTATTTTCTATGTTTCATTTTAACACAAAAGTTGAAATCAGTGCAAAAAAATTATAGCGCATACGTATACACAAATATGAGGTGTAATAAATATCCAATTAAATTGTTCATCCTTGTCAAACGGGTCAATACTAAAATACCCGACCGGATTTCTTGGTGTACATGATACTTTCAGTTCAACTGAAATCCACAAGAACAAATATTCATTTCATTATGAAAAAATAATAATTTTTGTGACATGGATTCACTTTAAACTTCAAGCTTATATGAAATAAAGGATGAATAAATCAGGTGGCAACATTTAATTGGATATTTATTATACCTCAGATTATATATACGCGCTATATTTTTTTGTACTGATTTCAGCTTTTGTGCTAAAATGAAACATAAGAAATTAAGTTGGAGGGCCAAAATAAAATAAGGTTGAGATAGAGTGCCAAAAATAAAAAATGGAGCCAAGTTGAATGGGATGTGTATGGGTTTCGCCTTTTTTTTTCACGCCCTTAAGAAAGCTATCAATAGGAGATTTTGACTACAATACCCTTATTAAATCTTTAATCATTCAACATATTAATCTCTCCTAGTAAATGTTCCCTTTATTTATGTGTCTTATCCATCAATAAGTATACTCACTTTGTTATGTGCAAGTCGGCTGATGCAAATGAAGAATTCACTGGCATAGAGCAGATAAACAGACACATAGGAAAATAATCTTTGTCAACATTGCACCTAATGCTGCAAATTGACCGTTTTCTAAATTGAATTTCCATTGCACTAAATCTTCAAATTTCTTAGCAGAATCTTCAACTTTCAAATGAGTTTTTAGTTCTCTCCATATTTTTGATAAGTATATTTCATAATAATGAGATTTTTTTTAGGACCAGGTTTATAAGAGATTGAACAATATATGGAGTAATCAAGATCCAAATTAATTAAATGCATTCACATGAGTAGTAATGGACTTGACTAAATGCTTAAAAGACCAAGGTATAGCCAATCTGAACAATCATAACATTATGTGTTTTTTACTCTTCCAGTTTAGATTTACTATGCTATGCAATCAATAATTTTTATTTTCAAGAATAATTAAAAGTAAGGGCATAATAGGAAAAAGAGTATCTTAATTTTCTAAAATGACAACTATTTTGGACCAGATATATTTCGTAACCACGACAACTAATATGGACCAAGGCAGTATTATTTGGACACTTTAACTTCGATTTAATACTCTATGCACACTTGCTCTTTTTTTCTTAATAGGGAAATCAAAGGACGCTTAGGCTTATTGTGATAGATATAGTAAATGGTTTATGTTTATTGG
Organism: Nicotiana undulata; assembly: GCA_005239495.1. Taxonomy (NCBI): domain Eukaryota; kingdom Viridiplantae; phylum Streptophyta; class Magnoliopsida; order Solanales; family Solanaceae; genus Nicotiana; species Nicotiana undulata. Next base: position 9,286 of record ML268000.1, read on the forward strand.
ACTCTCTTTATCCAATTGAAATAGTCTATTTATCTGAAACTGCCAAAATCTGTAAAGTCAAAAGAATATTGGAATCAGGATATTGTAGGCATAAATTTTTTAAAGTTGCTATATAGAGAATAGCACTTCAACGATGATGCATAACTCTGAGCCTTTTTTTTTTCTTTTGATAAGACTGATGTATAATTTTATTTTAGGATAATTTGTTTTAATGCTCTGGCATTGTTAAATCCACGTCATGTTAGTAACTAGCTTCAAAACTAGTTTTATAAAAAATTCATCTGTGGTTTATATACCAAAAAATATTTTGTATAACTTGTTCCATTTACCATATACTTACCCTTATGCAACAACTTAGAACTACATTAAAAACTGGTTAGCCAAGCAAACACCTTCTTACCTCACCCTATGTACGGAAGCAGGAGAAACAAAGAAACTGGTGACATTTTCTAGTCCCTCCATTTATCTGTGAGAAAAAAAGGTTATAAATACAATTAAGGGAATAATTTCCCTCAGTTAGAAGTTAGAACCTAAACAAAGTCTAAAAGCTAAAATCTACAACCAAATAAGTAACCTATCGATCTCTAGTTTCCCTTTCCCTACTTCCCAAACAAGGGATCATTTCTTACCAACCACTCAGAAACCGAACAGAAGCAGAAGAGAAGTTTGAAAATGTCCATTTAGAAACCAACCAGCATCTCAGAAACTAGACCAATTCTTTTAACCAAAAGATTGCACAACAGAAGGGCTAGAAATAGAAGCAACAGAGTAACCATTTTATTCATTACTCCCATTAGAATTTTGAAATGGCAAATTGAATCCTCAAGTTAGATATCAGTCTCTCAACAAAACCCATTCATTCTTTTTATAAAATATTGTTCATTTCAATCTCATATTCAACTCTACTTAGTATTACAACATCAAAAGATGAGAACATCTAAAGATAATGTGCTAATCATTTGGGAAATAATACCCCCACCTCCTATGTAAGATGAAACATAAAGCTAAACATTCAGAAAGAGATCCACGAAGCACCAACCCTATCGCGAGGAATTAGGCGCAGTTCAAATCCATGTTTAAGAAAGACATTACCTGAAATAACATTTGAGTTCATATAAATTCAAACCAGATAATACAGGAAAATAGAGGTTTAGCTCTGAAGGATAAGATATTTAATCATGTCATGGTAAAAGAATACACAATCCCCCCCCCCCCCCCCCCCCCCCCCCCCCCCCCCCCTCCCCAAATTGTGGCTAAAGAGTCGGATCAATCCACAATGAAAAGACAAGAACCAATTTTCCACCAAAAAGTTCAAACACCATCTTTAGCAGTCTCTAATTGCTCTACACCAAAAGAAAAGATGAAGAGAGACTCCCAACGATCTTATTCTTCCACTAAATAATAAAGTTTCCTTTTCTCAATATTTCTATGAAAAATGGTACCATGAGCTCCATGCAACAACTCTTTCTCCACTTATCAGCTTTTTAATTCTGCATTTCTAATCTATTCTATGGGCAGAAAGAACAAAAAGGAGAAGCTTGTGCTATAAATTTGCATGCTCTCTTACTTGATCCATAAACTTATAAGATAGCTTAATCCAGTCTCTCTTTCCATTCTTCCTCTCGAGCCGAGGTTCGTTTGGAAACAACCTCTCTACCTCCCAGGGCAGGGATAAGAGAGCATTACCCTCATCGGCTCCCACTTGTGGGGTCCCACTGGGTTTGTTGTTGTAATCCAATCTCTAGTCTTCATTAGTACACTTGGCTTTTTCCAAATAACTCTATTGAAAGTGCCCTTAACCGCTGTATAGAGTATCCTAAATTTGATTTTCCTCACTTGAGAAAATTTCCAGAGGAGGTTCAAACCATGACATTTTGATTATAGATCGCAGCATCTCATAAGGAGCTCCAAGAAGACCATATTTTTTGTTAAACAAGCCACCAAGCCTCGAAAATCCAGCGGATTCTAATGCACTAAATTTTTATCATACATGAGGAATATATATTTTAAAACTTCCATTCTCAAAGATTGTTTATCGTCCAGAAAATAAATAAACCATCATTTAGCAACCAACAAAAAAAGATGAGGTAACTGTAAAATATTCATCTAAAGTGTGACATTACCTGCACTTTGTTTAGGATTAATTCCCACTCCATCTGCAACAAGACAGAAGAAAAAAAAATTACAAAAAAGAAGGAAATGTGATACAATTAACCTAATAGTAAAAGTCCAAGCTTTTCTAATTATTAGATGCAATAAATAAGAAGCATGTTGCTTTTACTTCCCTTTGTACATTGAAAGGGAAGAGCGAAGAATAGCAAAACATCGGAAAGAAGGAAGCAGAGATATTGTTTTCTTGCTACCAAAAGGAAACCCATATTTACACTGGCAATCTCAAACATCAATTTTCTTAACAGGAAATATTTCAGTCACTTCTCTTTCGGAATTTTAATCCAAATGCTACCTGAGAATTTAGGATTCACCGAAAATCAACTCTCTGACCTATGAGGAACTAATGAGCACTACATATCATTTTTATCCATAAGTACGAAAAATCATACCAACTTAATACAGAGTTCACTCTGGTGTCACTTACCTTGATTAATTTGTTTGTTTGTAATTACTACTGAAAGTAGCAGCACGGGCCCAATATCAATAACCTAAAATTATGCTTCAGCCACTCTACCTAAAAGTGAACTTACGTATTTCTCATGTATATATGTTACATGTAAAATTATGTTACTGGGTATGTTGTGTTGTGTGTATATATGTCATTTTGTGTTGGTGTTGTTTTTAAAAGTTTTAATCACTCTATAATATATTGTTTGTTGCTTAATCTTAATAGTTGGAAAAATAAAATTGTTAGACTTGACAAATTTACTCTAATGTCAAACAATATATTTGTATTGATTTTAATATTTGAATTTTACTGGGAATGTTGTTGTTAATATTTTTGTTTACGAAAGGTTGTTGGCTTTGTAGTACTTTTACATTAATTTTTTCTTTTTGTTATGCTATTTCTATTTTTTACAACTAAGTTTTTATGAATCCTTATTTTTTTTAAAATAAAATAAGTTTATGTTAAATTTTTTATCATCCCATTCATTGTTAACCTTGCATATTTTTATATTTGACAGCGTTAATCAGCAAAGCAAAGTTGTAACCAACTTGATTTAAGAAAATCTTAGATTTAATTGAGGTTTTTGTATTTTGTGCAAGTATAAGATATACGTTACTCCCAGAATAGGCTCACGTTTTTATACTATGCATCTCTATAGAGTTCCGTTTGAGCAAGTGCTTGACTGGGTCCCACTTTCAGTAGACAAATTGAGGCTGCAAATATTTTCCTGTGGCTCCAAGCTTGAGAAGTCAAAAGGATGCAATATGGAGACAAGTGTATCAAATGGGCCCACAACTTGTTCAAGAAAAGTTGGGAGAATGACACAGTTACCCACAAAAATAAAATTATTTATCTTTGTCTACCTTTTTGTTTTCCTACCTATCAAACTAATTATATTTTCTACCCATAATAGTTTTTGTGGGGAAATTTCTCTTTTTTCTTTAATTCTTTTTTATTTCTATGTTTCTTTTCTTTTTCTTTTTCCTTTTTTCTTTCTTTTCTCCTTTTTTTTTTTCTGGTTTTCTTATTTTTTTTCCTTTTCTAATTTAATTTAACTTCATTTTTTATATTATTTTTCTCTTTATAATCTAATTTCATTTATTATTTTCACTATTTTTTCTTATATACAATAAGAAAATATAACTAATATAGTAAATATTTGTTCACTTTTTTTTTTTTAATATAACTAGTATAATATACCTTTTATTTATTTATTTTCTCATTTTTTAAATTCAATTATTAAACTGAAATAATATCAGTTGTCACTTGATCTAATTTACTAAATATCACACTGACTACTGCTGAGCATCATAAGTAACATAATAAGATTATAAGAATCAACACGTGATTGCCATGCAAAATCTTATCTCCTTCCCTACAAATATCAGTATGCACTTTACCATTAGCAGTAATACAACCAGTTATAGAGCAAGAAAATATAATCTACAGCAACCAAATCTCCATATATACTAGTTAGAATAAAAATGATAATAAAATATTGAAAAATACAATAAAAGTATAAGTAGCAAAAAAGACTTCTAGTACCATGTGATACCAATATGGTATATATGTATACCAACCGAGCATATGATTTATCTAGAATATTGCTACAACTATCTGCGACTATACTATTGTACCAAAACATTAAAGGACGCAATAAAAGTATGAGAAAATTACATGCTCGTATTGCAAGCTAAATATTCGCAAAACAACTTGCTCATTCAGAATACTAACAGGGGTATATAGTTGTATGGGGTCGTTCCAATAATTGCCTATAACTATAAAAACTATTACATAATAAACATAAATGTATGTCCATCGGCACACAAGAATTCCAGCACTGCAAATCATGTTCATATAAATAATTTGATAATAGAATTCACTTAAAATGCAGCTAAAACAACCAAAATAATGTTCAAACTACCATATGATACCAATATGGCATATAACTATACCAACATGGTATACAGTTTTGTTGGTTAATGTCACGACCCGAAAATCCCACCTTCCAGACCGTGACTGCGTCTAACGTTGAACCCGCTAGACAAGACAACGTACACAATATTATTACGCTGATAACACAACGTAACAATATTTAAAAACTATTAACCTTCAACCATTTGCTGAAATAACTCAAATTCATTAACGTTCAATCTTTACCGAAAACATCCCA
>ML268001.1:0-27669 GCA_005239495.1 Nicotiana undulata
GCCCATTATTTGTAGTATTCTATAGTAGTTCGTGAATTGTGACACCAGACCCTGGGGTAGTTCGCGAAAACGAAGCTAATATTGAATTCACTTGTAATTAAACAATTAGTTTTAACGACCCGATCGGTCATTTTGAGCTTTAGCGTTTCGTTCAGTGGTTCGAGGTTTTTAGTGGCTTCATATCGTATATTATGACTTGCGCGCATGATCTATTTCGATTTTCGAGCAATTCAGGATTGATTTGAAAGAATATTTTTCATTTCAGAAGTTTAAGTTGGAAATATTGACTGAGGTTTGATGGTTAATGACCCCAGAACAGTGTTTTAATGACACTGATAGGTTAGTATCGTGCTTTTGCAGCCCAGAATTGAATTCGGAGGTCCCTAGGTTGATTTGACCATGGTTTGACTCTATGGCTGCCGGGCTCGAGTGTTAGTTTTGTGATTTGAAATAGGTCCGTTTTGTTATTTAGAACTTGTCCGCAATGTTTAGCGTCATGCTGAGTTGATTTGAAAGGAAACAGATGTGTGCTTGTGTTTTTTTTACGTTATTGAGTTTCATTTTAAATTTCATATGTTTGGTGTTTGATTCGTGGTTCTTGGTGTTATCCATAGGTTTTATCGCGCGAGCGAGTTGATGTGATATTTTTAGACTTGTGTTGATATTTGGGGTGGAACCATAAGAGTTCGAGTGAGTTTCAGACACGTTTCAGAGTGTTTGGAAGAGTTTTAGATTTGCTGGTTTTTATATTATGACTAGCGCACATGATCTATTTCGATTTTCGAGCAATTCGGGATTGATTTGAAAGAATATTTTTCATTTCAGAAGTTTAAGTTGGAAATATTGACCGAGGTTTGATGGTTTTGAAAATGACCCCAGAACAGTGTTTTGATGACACCGATAGGTTAGTATCGTGCTTTTGCACTTGGCGTATGCACACTAACCTTTATTCCCATGACATATAGGAACAACTGTCCAATCTGGAACAAATATCCATAGTTCGCAGCCAAATGAATAGAGCGCTCTTCAGGCATAAATTCTCACATTAGCGACAGTACCACAATCCCCATACTTGGCTTCAATCTTTAATCAATCAAGTGACTACATGTCACACTTATACAATCTTCCCGTGGGATATGCTCCCACAACCCTCCGCACGAGGTAGCAAAGCCTGCACATCCATACCACCGGCCATACCATTGTTGTAAAGCAAATCAAGAGAATTCCTAAATCAGTACACAAAGCCTCTTACACATGACACCGTTCTCAGACGCTAAAGATAATACTAGCTTACTCTAAAAATCTGAATTCTTTTCTGCTCATTCGAGCTCGTGACATTCTTGCCAACACTGAACCGCAACTTATATCCTCAACTTTCAATTCGCATGCCGCTCACTACACCTAACATGCCACTAAGCGAGAGCACAAGAATTTAATCGTAACCCCGGAACCACTAATAGAATAAATACTTCATCATATAGAAACCTTTCAATTAACTCATTTCCGGGGAACCATCGCATCACGCGACTGAATTCCCATAACCGTAGAATATATAAACCTCAAGTTGTGGTCTAGACCACTATAACTCTTCCAGGATACATCTATCCATAACAGTCCATAATGAACGAATGCCTCAAAAAAATAAAATTACGGCGACCTTCAAGTCTCGCATGTACCACCACAAATCACTTGTATAACTTAACATGCTGAAGAACTGATCTTTGCCACCATCACGCCAACTCAACCATTGCTACCCGAACCAAGTTCTTCTAATTTAGTCTGCACTTGCCTCAAAAATAGTAATAGCTCCATTCAAAATATAATGAACTCAATCCACACTCATCCTGAGTGACCCAATTCACGAGGCCTCATTGTCTTAAAACCCACGAACCACCTCATACCCTCGTTGTGCGAACATTCACATCTTAAACCAGTACACCCATTCTTATAATTCCTCTATGAATCTAAAGTTATTTTCTCACATTCTTCCAATGCTGCACTGCAGATCGATGATAACTTAGAACACCCTAAACTCCTTTTATATTCCACTGCAAAAGCTCGATACGTAACTATTCCACGAACTCGAAATCCTTAACCGTCGCACTTTAATTGGAGCCTACTAGGACCATTATTGAGAGTCACCCACTCTGACTTGTTCCCGAATATAATCAAACTCTAAGAGCTTGCTAGCACAAGAACACCCTCTCCAAGAAGCAACCTGTCAAGTTCCTTTCCTTATACATCATATCTACACGAAGCTTAGACTCCGAGTCTTCCCAAAACCTGAACATGAACCGATAAGGCCAAAGATAACACACATTCCTCAAATCAGTTGCTCAAATTACCACTTATGTTTTCTTTCATTAGTCGTAATAACCCGCCAATACATTGATAACCAGAAACTGCACAAGTAGATAACCACGCAGTCCAATCGTAGATGGTGGGGCTCCTCCACTTAGCTTGAAGCTACAATTACATAACCTTGGAACCCACCAAGATTCCTCCTTCCCCATTGACATCCGCTAAAAGTCCAACAATGCATTCCAAACTCTAAGTCATGTTGCATATAAATAAAATCCGCGGACCTAGTCACTGTCCACCATGAATTCCCAAATGGCTCCAAACTTTCCTCAAGGCGTGTGGCGATCCTACCACAGAACCCATATGTTACTCTGCCACTCTCCCACTTTGGTTAAACCCTCTCCTTTAAGCAATTGCTCGACTTCTGCTTTTCTTACTTGACCTACTAGTAATTCAACCATTGTGAGAGTCATTCTGCCACGTCCTTCCTCATTCTTCGCCGCCCCAAATACTGCCTCAAAGCATATCTATCGTTGCGGCACAAGATCTGATCAATTTCCACCAACTCTAAGACTCATTTAAAATCATCTTTCTCGAGCCATCAACATTAGAAACACCAATTCGATACCAAAATCGCTACATACCTCTATCTCTGACAACCGCTTATGAAGTACCATTTCATAGAACCCTACCTCGTAGGCGAATCAACGAGGCCATAACATCGACGAATAGTAATGCTTCAAATAAGGACAACAACACTACATCATAGATGAAAATTCCCCCACGTTCGAAAATACCAAGCCTCGTTACTCCATCAACCCAAACCTTAACATTCATAGTCTGATTGACTTTCCTTTAATGGAAATAAACGTTGAACCTCTAAATCATGTGCTGAGAAATCCTCCTTCCAGGTCCTTCACTACCGTGATCCATGAATAAGTACCCTACCATTCACCAACACTGTGCGATAGCAACGCACGAATCGTCATAACAATCACTGCCCAACTTCAAAACCATAGGCAAAACTGATACTGGGCTGAAATTACAGAACATCCTTCTGTAAGTTGACGACAATAGCCCAATCTAATACGCAGGGAGAAACATCCTACACCACATATGTTGTGCCATTACAATTTCTCGATTCCTAATTGATAACATGTGCTTCACATCACATAAGATTGAGTATGAAGGAAATAAAGGCATAAGCCTCAAAGATATCAAATCGTACGATGAGAATCAAGAAAGGAAGTGCTCCTAACACTCCTCTAGCCTATCGAAGATAAGTACAAACTTCTCCATACCGGTCCGCAACTCTACTAGACTTGCTCATGACTCATGAAACCTAAATGAACCTAATGCTCTAATACTCTGTTGTCACGACCCAAAAATCCATTAAAGGCCGTGATGGCGCTGGATACTATTGGCAGGCAAGCCAACAATAAATACTTATTTTGAATCTCATTTTTCTCAATATTATTGAAATTTTATTTCCTTCAATTAAATAGTAAAAGGTGAAATTTACATAGTAAATAATAATATTTTTACCAATTTCACTACAGAACAACCCATAGTCACCCCAAAACCCGGTGTTATAAGTGCATGAGCATCAACTAGGAATGTAAAATAAAATACAACATCTTTCCGGAATACAAATTGGACAGGAAAAATATAAATACTCTGAAAGATACTCTGCTAGCTGCAGGTCGACATACGGAACGCAACTCACCTAATTCCCCGCGTGTATACACGCCTCTGCTCTCACAAGGCCTCTAGACATATATGTACCAACAAAATAATGTGCAGCAAGTGTAGTAAAATTACATAAATCCACGTGTACCCAGTAAGTATCCAGGCTAACCCGGGAGAAGTAGTGATGAGGGGTCAACATTGACAGTCACTAGTGGTCCAATAATATCTGGTACAGTAAAGAGGTAAACAAATAAACAAGTATAAAAACACGTGGTATGAATTCTCCTCCTTACGATTAACTCAAACTATCCATTAGAAATTCCCTCCTTAACCGGTGCCTATATGTAGATATTGCGGATCTCATCAAATAGATTGTCATAATTAAAATAAGAAAAAACTCATAAATACACTTGCTTCTTGACAAATATTACGCATGATTCCATAAGGATGTGTTATAGGAAATGCCAAGTCGTACAACCCGATCTAACATAAATATTTAAATTGTGCACTTCCTAGGGTCGAACGGCACGAACCACAAATGCATCTATTAACCTGTTGAGGCCAATGACTCGCTCCCATGAGAGTATGGTACTTAAATCCTGCTGAGGCGAATGACCCAATTCCATAAGAGTGTGGTACATAAATCCTGCCAAGGCGAACGACCCAATCCCATAAGAGTGTGGTACATAAATCCTGTAGAGCCGGACGACACGATCTAATTAGAATAAGAGGCTTTGATGGGTCCTTGGCCCCACTCACAAATAAACGTGTGAGTGTATTTTCTTTAAAAAAACCTTTCTATGAAACTTATATATCACCAAACATGTGATGAGATGTGATGACCCAAGGGGTCATTTTATGAATTTAGACTCTGTTCTAGGCTTAATAGCCAAAAAAAGACTAATTTTAAAGACCTGGATTTGCGTGCGCAGTCCGGGCGTGAAACCGGAAAGCTTTTATGTGAAAATATGAGAAATTGTGATTTCTAGAATTTAAATTTGATTATAGTTGACTTTGGTAAATATTTTATGTAAATGGACCTGGATCTGTGTTCCGACAATCCCGGGAGGTTCGCAGTAAAATATGGGACTCGGGCGTATGCCTGAAAATTAATTCTGAGGTCCCAAGCTTTAGAAATCAATTTTTGAAAGAAATTATTTTGCTAAAATATTAATGAAATAAAGAATATAATTAATGTTTGAAACCATTGGTATCAGGCCTATATTTTGGTTCCGGAGCCCGGTACAGATTTGTTATAGTATTTAAAGGGTTATTGTGAAATGTGGTAAAAACGGAATTCGTTTGACGTGATTCGGACATCCGGTTGAAAAGTTATGAACTTTAAGTGTTCTTGATGAAAATGATGAGTTTTGAGGTTAAATTCATAGTTTTAGATGTTATTCTCATGATTTGATCGAACAAGCAAGTCCGTATGATGTTTTTAGACTTGCGTGCATGTTTGGTTTAGAGCCCCGAGGGCTCGAGTGAGTTTCGGGTAGGCTTCGGGATGTTTTTAACTTGTCAAAAATAAATCTGCTATCATAATAGTTTCTGGAGCACGGTGCTCCACGCTTTTTATTTATAAAAAAAAATTTAAATAAATTACTGCAGCCATAACCTATTAAAACACCAACTCGGGCAGCATCCCTTTTCTTCATATTTCTCGAACTACCAAGCCCCATAGACGATTTTCTTCACCCAAGTTCATCTCCAAAGTGTTGGTAATCAATCTAAACTCTGCTCTTTCTATTACCCGATGTTTTTCATCACTTTTAAATCAAAAATCAAGAATTTTCATGGTAAAAATTGAGGGTTTGGGTAGAATTAGGAAATTTTGTAAAAATCGAATCTTTACATCGAATTGAGGTCGGATTTCGAAACTAATTGTATATTTGGGTTCGTGGGTGAATGGGTAAACCTATTTTGGCCCGAGCCCCGAGTTTAGACCAAGCAGTCCCGGGGTTGAGTTTTTACTTTTTTTGAGAAAACATAGAAAAATTTATAATTTTCAATAAAGATAGTTCCTTTAGCCTTAATTAATGATATTGAGTTAATTATGATTAGATTCGAGCAAGTCAGAGCAAGATTCTAAAGGAAAAGCTATAATTGAGTTGTGAGTGGCCTGCGAAATTGAGGTAAGTGTTTGGTCTAACTTTGACTTGAGGGAATAGGAATCCCCACTTGTTTTCTATGTGAAATGCATGGGCATGGTGTATAGGTGAGGTGACGAGTATCTATGCACCACCCAATTTGCATGTTAAGCACGATCCCTTTCCCGTTCCCAACTTAATTGATTCATGTCTTAATTGTTCTATGTCCATTAGTGTTTCTATGACAACTTGGTCTTGTTATTTTATTGTTAGTTATTGTTGTGGTTATTTTGGAAAGCTATTGGTTGTTTTAGTTGGATTCCTTGTGGTACAAAACGGTTGAGCGGTTTGGCGTTGTTTTTACAATATATATATATATATATATATATATATATGTTCCTGTTGGTTCCATTGTTGATAATATTGAGGAAGTGATGAGGAATGCAGTTTAACTGTTTTATGATTGTTGAGGTTTACGTGGTTGTTGGGTTTCAATTGATTGTTGCCAATTGTTGTGGCGAGTGTATTAAAAGTGTTGGTTGTTCTTTTTATTTTATCATGGTACATAAAGACTGAGCTGGGTTGACAGCGTTACGGTGTTTACATATATTCTGGTTGGGTTTATTGTGAAATGATATTGGTTAAAGCTTACGAGCTATATGGTTTTCTGTTTCAAATTGTGGAAATAAAAGTATTGTGAAAGGCTTGGCCTGAATTGTGAAAGTCTCATAAATAAACAGATATGATATGTCTGGTGGGAGCGGGTTGCATGCCACAACAAGGAGTGATAAGGGTGGACAGGTGGGATCGGGTTGCACGCAACAACAAGGAGCGATAAGGGAGGACATTTATATTTTTACTGTTTATAAATTAAAGGCTGGAACACTTATTGTTTTATTGTCATTATTTCATATTCTGCTCTTTCTATTATTTAAAGTGAAACTTGTTTTGTTAACAGTTGTTGAGACATAAATATTGTGAAAGACTTTGACTTAAATTGTGAAAATTTTTTTTTATAAATAAAGAGATGTGATTGTCTGGTGGGAGCGGGTTGCACGCCACAACAAGGAGTGTTAAGGGTGGACAGGTGGGATCGGGTTGCACGCCGCAACAAGAGTAATAAGGGTGATACATTTATAGAGAGGAGAAATAAAGGTGAACAGGTGGGAACGGATTGCACGCCGCAACAAGGAGCGATAAGGGAGGACATTTATATTTTTACTGATTTTCAAAGAAAGACAAAGATTTGAAAACTTACTATTTTATATTGCTATTTTTCATATTTTGGCACTACTTTTATTTAAAGTTAAAGTTTGGAAACTTGGAAATTATTTGAGAGTTGGTTATAGCTGAGGCCTGGAAAAGACGGCTGAGTAATTTCATTGTTGTTGCAATACTTAATTATTTGTTTAGATTTCCTTCTTGCTTTATATTTATTGTCTCAGTTATAGTTTTATTGTTCGTGTAGAGTTGTTTTAATGTGTTATTGTATATATTATTGTCACATGTTATATGTTGTTAATGCCCCGTCGTAGCCTCGTTACTACTTCGTCGAGGTTAGGCTCGACACTTACTCAGTACATGGGGTCGGTTGTACTGATACTACACTCTGCACTCTTTTGTACAGATTCAGGTACTGGCCAACAGTAGAGTTTTTTAGAGCAGCCATCTATTTATTCGGAGACACGAGGTATATCTGCCGGCGTTCGGACATCCCGAGAGTCTTCTCCTATTTTTATAAAATTATTTTGTTATATTCAAAACAGTTACACTATTTCTTTCGGCCCATTATTTGTAGTATTCTTTAGTAGTTCATGAATTGTGACACTAGACCCTGGGGTAGTTTTAGATTTATTTATAAAATTAGTTCGTGGCCTGATTTAATTAATTGTTTATTATTTTATATTAAGAATTATTTATTGAAAGCCATTAGAGTAAGTTTAATTTAAAATTGTTTTATTTTGTTTAAATGGTTAATTAAAGGAAATAGTTGAGCGAACTCTAACATTGGCTTGCCTAGCAAGTGTAGTGTTAGGCGCCATCACGATCCCTAAGGTTGGGAATTTGGGTCGTGACAAGTTGGTATCTGAGTACTAGGTTGCTTAGGTCTCACAATTCATGAACAAACTCTGTAGAGTCTGAAGGATCGGTACGGTGACGTCTGTACTTATCTCTTAGAGGCTATGAAGTTAGGAACAATTTCACTTCTATTCTACTCTATCGTGCGAATTTATTCTATCACTAATGACTGAACTCGTCTACTCTTGTCCTCTCGCAATCTCGACAACTAGCGAAGCGTCTACAATTGGACAAGAGATAAAGCCCCAATGACAACAACGATTAGGGGGAGATATAGAAGCAGAGCTCATTCTAAAGCTCGAACATCAGCACCTATTGTACAGTCTCAAATGGATCTAGACGCGGAGGTTCTAGCTTAGTCGGTACATATTGGACTAGCCCATATCCCAGAGGGATTTATTGTTACTTTGGTATTGCATAACAAGGGAATAGTTGAAAGCAGCGAAGTTGATGTTTATGAGCTATGAAGTTTAACATTTTGTATTGATTGACATTGTGACCCATGACTTTGTTCCAAGTGGGGGGAAGTCCACCGTCAAGGGATAGATTGCGGGGTCATGTGTTATATCGGCTTTATCCTGGAATGTATAAGGCCTGAGATTTTTGCAAGAGATAAATCTGGGACTTGCGGTATGTCTTCCTCCTTAATAACCCTATATCTCAGTACCAAAGGAGTTATAACACCAACTTAAAAAATATAGAAGGTTTACTCAGTCTGGAAGTCACGGTTGCGGATTCTGGGGTGCTCTAGAGGGAGTACAGTGGTTGACAAGCTTCTAGACTAAATGGTCCATGCCAAGATTTATCTGTATAGAGCTCTACTTTTGGGATCATTGTGCGTCAATAGAGATGAGAGTTACCCCAAATGAATGATGAAAAAAATATATGAGATAAAGGGGGTAGCTCAACAATGTTGAGTTAACATAGTAAAAGAAGAAATTGGTTGCCGGTGTTTGTAACAAGCCTACGAAGAGAGTGACCAGCCAATACAGCATCAATTGCTTGACTCGGTTCTCATAAATGCTTCTGAAAGATTTGTTTCTCGGACTCTCCTAAATTCTACCCGACATAACATAGTAGTAGCTACGCACGGACTCTCGTCACTTTGCGCGTACGTAGCCCCCGCAAATAAGGACAATTCAATCATTTACATTTACCTATGGGGACAATTTCCTCTTACAAGGCTGGAAAGGAGACTCACCTCGCGTAGAATCTACTCCCCGGTCAAGAATGCGCCCGAAACTCCAAATTTCACACCCTAGGACTCGAAACTAGTCAAATGATATATAAATATGTCAATGCATGCTCAAAGTATGGAAATTCTCCTACTTATTTAGTAAATTCACTATTCTTGAAGAAATCCCAAAATACACCTCCGGGCCCACATGCTCGAATTCCGAAAATTTTCGAAGATAACACTCTCCCATAGCCTAAGGATCATTAAGATATAATTTATTTTGTGTGATTTCATGGTCGAAAAGTGGTGAAATTCCCTAAAGTTCATCAACCCTAGGTTTTCACTCCAATCCCTTTGATTTCCACTAATTAGATTTTAATCTACCTAAGCTTTGGTGTAATAATCTAACATTTAAATGGAAATTACTTACCTCTTAGTAGCTAGGTCGAATACCCTCTTGGAAGCCCTCAAAATCGCCAATGGAGGAGAAGAAATGGTGAAAAATAACCAAATCCCGTATTAAATGAGATCACTGCCTTCAGTGATCTCGCACCTGCGGCTCGAGGACCGCACCTGCGGTCTCGCTCCTGCGGGCTTGGGCTCGCACCTGCGGAAATTGGCAAGGAGGCTGGGGATCGCACCTGCGGAGGGGTTTCCGCACCAGCGGACCTGCTCCTGCGAAAAATGTTCCGCACCTGCGATCAAAGGGTACCTCACCTGGGGTCGCACTTGCGACTGGGCAACCGCACCTGCGGTCACACCAGATCAGGTGCACCAGCAGCTATTTTAGCTAGTTTTTAGCCTCGTAGGGGTGTTCGGGAGGCACTTGTCCCCACCTGAGCCCCCGTGCAATTATACCAACAAGTCATAAATCATATTACGGACTCGCTCGAGCCTTTGGAACACCCAAAACAATTCTGAAACTTAAAATCACCCCTCAAAACCCCTAGAATCAACTTAAGAATTTCTATGTTCTTGATTTCTATAACAACGCGTCGGACCAACCTATGCTACTCGGAATGACACAAAATTTTGCAGCCAAGTTATGAATGACATAACGGAACTATTCCTGGTCTCGGAATTCCGTTCGGACCTCGATAACATAAAATCACGTTCCAACCTAAATTTCAAACTTAAGGAAACTCTATTTTGCTCTTTGGCGTCAAAACGCTCCCGGGTCATCCAAAACCCATTCCGAACATACGTACAAGTCCAAAATCATCATATGAAGCTACTGGAATCGTCAAAACTTAATTCCGAGGCCGTTTACACAAAATGTTGATCGAAGTCAAACTTGGCTTTAAAAGTCAACCTTAAGGAACCAAGTGTTCCTATATTATTCTAAACACTTCCAAATCCCGAACCACCCATCCCCGCAAGTCACAAATCATGATAAGCCGCTACGGAAAGTCTTATTTAGGGGAACGGGGTCCGAATACGCAAAACGACTGGTCGGGTCGTTACATTCTCCACCTCTTAATCAAACGTTCATCCTCGAACGGGTCTAAAATCATACCTGAAGTGCTGAATAAGTGTGGGTATCTGCTCCGCATGTCCTCCTCTGACTCCCAAGTCGCCTCCTCGATTGGTTGGCCCCGCCACTGGACCTTTACAGTAGAAATTCTCTTAGAGCTCAACTGGTGGTCCTGTCTATCGATAATAGCAACTCGCTCCTCCTCGTAGCCCAATCTCTCATCCAACTGAATAGTGCTGAAATCAACAAAGTGAGAGAAGTTGGCGTGGTATCTTCGGAGCATGGATACATGGAATACCGGATGGACTCCGGATAAGCTGGGAGGTAAGGAAAGCTCATAAACAACCTCTCCAACTCACCTCAATACCTCGAAAGGACCTATGAACATCAGGCTCAGCTTGCCCATCTTCCCGAATCTCATAATACCCTTCATCGGCGACACCTTCAGCAGAACCTTATCTCCCTCCATAAATGACACCTCACGTGCCCTCTGATCTGCGTAGCTCTTCTGTCTAGACTGTGCTGTGCGGAGCCTCTCCTGAATTAATTTCACCTTCTCTAAAGCATCTCTTACAAGGTCTATACCATATAACTTAGCCTCACCAGGATCAAACCACCCGATAGGAGAACGACATCGCCGACCATATAAAGCCTAAAATGGAGCCATCTCGATGCTGGACTGATAACTATTATTTTAAGCAAACTCGGCCAATGGAAAGAACTGGTCCCACTGGCCTCCAAAGTCAAGCACACATGCTCTAAGCATGTCCTCCAATATCTGAACTGTAAGCTCCGACTGACCATCAGTCTGTGGATGAAATGCTGTGCTGAGATCTATCTGAGTACCCATCTCTCTGTGCAATGCTCTCGAGAAGTGCGAGGTGAACTGAGGACCTCGATCTGATATAATGGACACCGGTACACCGTGCAACCGGACTATCTCTCAATTGTAGATCTGAGCTAACTTCTCAGAAGTATAAGTAGTAGCCACAGGAATGAAATGCACCGATTTGGTCAATCTATCCACAATAACCCAAACTGCGTCAACCTTATACAGCGACTGAGGCAACCCAACCACGAAGTCCATAGTAATGCGCTCCTACTTCCGCTCAGGAATGGGCATCTGCTGAAGTAGGCCTCTTGGCCTCTGGTGCTCATATTTAACCTGCTGGCAATTAAGACACCTAGCCACATACTCCACAATGTCCCTCTTCATCTGTCTCCACCAGAAATGTTGCTTCACATCACGATACATATTCGTAGCACCAGGATTAACAGAATACCGATTACTGTGTGCCTCTTCAAGAATCCTCTGCCTCAGGCCCTCAACATTAGGAACAGAGAAACGATCCTGAAGTCGCAAAACACCATCCTCGCAAATCGTAACCTCCTTGGCACCACCCTGAACCACTGTCTCCCGTAATTCTACCAAACAAGGATCATCATACTGTCGAGCCTTGATCTCCCCTACTGATAAAGACTGAGCAACCACATGAGCTAGAACTCGATGAGGCTCTGAAAGATCTAATCTCCCCAAGCGATTTGCCAAGGACTGAATGTCCAAGGCTAGAGGTCTCTCCTCAGCTGCAATATAAGCCAAACTACCCATACTCTCCGCCTTCCTACTCAAAGCATCTGCTACCATATTCGCCTTGCCCGGATAATAAAGAAGGGTGATGTCGTAATCCTTTACTAACTCAAGCCACCTGCGCTGCCTCAAATTAAGATCCCTTTGCTTGAACAAGTGCTGCAAGCTGCGGTGGTCTGTATAAACCTCACAAGACACCCCATATAAGTAATGCCTCCAAATCTTAAGAGCATGAACTATCACCGCCAGCTCCAAATCGTGTACAGGGTAATTCTTCTCATGAACCTTCAGCTGGCGCGAAGCATAAGCAATAACTCTCCCTTCCTGCATCAACACACACCCAAAGCCAATGTGTGAAGCGTCGCAATACACCGTATGCATTCCCGAACCGGAAGGCGATACTAGAACTGGTGCTGAAGTCAATGCAGTCTTGAGCTTCTGAAAGCTTGCCTCACACTCGTCAGACCACTGAAATGGAGCATTTTTCTAAGTCAATCTAGTCAATGGGGCTGCAATGGATGGCAAGCCCTCCACAAATCGCCGGTAGTAGCATGTTAGACCCAAGAAACTCCTGATCTCTGTCGCTGAAGTAGGACGTGGCCAACTCTGAACTGCCTCAATCTTCTCAGGATCAACCTTGATACCCTCTCCAGATACCACATGTCTCAAGAATGCCACGTAATCCAACCAAAACTTAAACTTGGAGAACTTAGCATATAGCTTATGTTCTCGCAAGGTCTGGAGCACAACTCTCAAATGCTGCTCGTGCTCTCCCAGGCCACATGAGTAAATCAAAATGTCATCAATGAAGACGATGACAAAGGAATCAATATACGGCCTGAACACCCTGTTCATCAAGTCCATGAATGTTGCTGGGGCATTAGTCTAGCCAAAAGACATCACTAGGAACTCATAATGGCCAAATCTCGTATGAAAAGCAGTCTTCGGAACATCCGAAGCCCGAATCTTCAGCTGGTGATACCCCGATCTCAAGTCAATTTTAGAAAATACCCTGTCACCCTGTAACTGGTCAAACAAATCATCGATGCGCGGTAATGGATACTTGTTCTTAATAGTGACCTTGTTCAACTGGCGGTAATCAATACACATCCATATAGACCCATCTTTCTTCTTTACAAATAGAACTGGAGCACCCCATGGCGACACACTCGATCTGTTAAAACCCTTAGTCAACAACTTCTCAAGCTGTTACTTTAACCCCTTCAACTCCTTCGGAGCCATACAGTACAGAGGAATAGAAATAGGCTGAGTGCCTGGAGCTACATCAATACAAAAATCGATATCTCGATCCGGAGGCATGCCCGGAAGGTTTGAAGGAAACACATCCGCAAACTCTCGAACAACTGGCACTGAATCAATCGTCGAAACTCGGCGGTGTGTCCCGCACATAAGCAAGATACGCCAAACAACCCTTCTCAACCATATGTCGAGCCTTCAGGAAGGAAATAACTCTACTAGCTGCACTAACTGAGGAACCTTTCCACTCCAGCCTAGGCAACTCAGGCATGGCCAAAGTAACTGTCTTGGCATGGCAATCCAAGATGGCATGATGAGAAGATAGCCAATCCATGCCCAGGATAATCTCAAATTCAACCATGTCGAGCAATAAAAGGTCCGCTATAGTCTTGAACCCACAAAAGGTGATCACACAAGACCAATAAATCCAGTCTACCACCACAGAATCACCCACGGGAGTGGATACATATATAGGAGAAGCCAAGGACTCACGAGGAACATCCAGAAAACAAACAAATAAGGCTGGCACATATGAATAAGTGGATCCTGGATCAAATAGCACTAATGCCTCCCTTCCACATACTGAAATAGTACTTGTGATCACGGCGTTTGAGGCCACTGTATCTGCCCGGGCCGGAATATCATAGAATCTGGCTAGAGTACTTGAAGACTGACCTCCGCTGGATTGAATAGGAGCTAGCAGAGCTCCCCCTTCCTGGCCTCCACCTCTAAGACGACCTCTACCAGCCTGTCCTTCACCTCTGGGTGGACGGGGCGCTGATGCTGAGTATGTGGGTTGGTAACTCTGCTGAACAGTCCTGACCCGGAACGTGGGACAAGTCCTCCTTATATGGCCTGAATCCCCACACTCATAGCATCTCACTGGAGGCATGGCCTGCTGCCCTCAAGAAGAAGAAGAAGAAGAAGAAGAAGAACCTTGAATAGCCGGGGGACGGTAAAAAACCTCTGTCATAACACTGAAGTAGGGACTGGGAGAACCCTGATGACCTGAATACCCACCGGAGTAACCCTGAATGGCTGGTGGGCGGTAAGAACTCTCTGGCATGGCGCTGAAATAGGGTCTCGCTGGAGCAACTTGAGAAGGTGGTGGTGAAGCTGAATATGGAGGCCTGCTGGGCTGGCTTCTACCAAACTGACCTCTACCTCTGGCTTGGGCACCTCTGAAATCTCTAAAAAATCTAGCCTTCCTATCCCGTTGACTCTGCTCTCTGCCCCTCGATCGGTAACCCTCGATCTGGCGAGCTATCTAAACCACAAGTTGATAGGGAGTACCCATCTCCACCTCTCGAGCCATGTTGGCCCTAATACCTGAGTGCAACCCAGCTATAAATCTACGCACTCTCTCAGCATCTGTAGGAAGAATATTGAGGGCATGACGGGACAACTCTGAAAACTGGCCTCGTAATCTGTCACTGTCATCTGCCCCTACTTCAGCTGCTCAAACTAATACCGCTACTCTTCCCTCTCGGAGGATGGAATATACATGTCCAGGAATAGCTGAGTGAACTGCTCCCATGAGAGAGGAAGGGAACTTGTTGGCCTACCCACGATGAATGACTACCACCATCTGCAGGCCCTGCCCTCTAGGTGAAAAGTAGTGAAATCAACTCCGTGGGACTCCAAAATCCTCATGTTGTGCAGTCTGTCCCTGCACCTATCAATAAAGTCCTGGGCATCCTCGCCCCTCTCACCTCCGAAGACAGGAGGGTGCAATCGAGTCCATCTATCAAGTAGCTTCTGCGGATTGCTGTCCGCGGCTGGTCTAAGCTGAGGCGCTACTGCTGGCTGTGATTCACCCGCGGGCAGAGTACCCGGAGTCTGATATACTGGCGCTGCTGACCTGCGGCCTGGGTGGCAGGGGTCTGAACTCCCCCTCCCGCCTGAGATGTGGAAGGATCTGCTGGAAATAAACCAGCCTGCCGATCAAATGGTACATCCCTCAACAATAGCAATTTGAGGTCAACAATTCCGACTCAGTGTAGAACACACACCCATACTGGCCTACCAATAATTATATTCTAAATCAACTTTGGTCATCCACAAAAGGTAGATAACTCTCCAAAGGTTCATAATGACTGAATCGTGACATATACTAACACCTGACTAGCTTTGCTCGCATCCTCGTAGTTCACAATTACAAAAAAATCTGTTTATGAAAACTCCCAGTCTCGAAGTCCCTGAAGCGCACAAATTACTATATCTAATCCCCAGTTTCCCCACTCAAATATATAACATGTCTCCAATACTCAATCATTCCACGAGGATACTCCTATTATTCTTCTGTGCCACCAACAAACTGGAATATCGGCAGTCGATCCAAAAAAAGAGCGTTGTACCACCAATGAAGCACCCTTACTCAAATACATTGTCCTTTATGAATGTATACTCTCATCCAGCAACCCAATAGTGGTATCATTTACCTAATCATCTGAAACTGCCAGTTCTGACCTTCCTTCTAGAACTGAACTGTGACCTCACATATGCCACTCTCTACTATACACAAAATACACCATGAAATCCTATGATAAATATGAGAACTTCATGCTCCCTTCCTAGCCACAAACAACTACGTACCCAACTATCCAAGAACTTTCCATTTTTCCCATTTAGAAGCAAAATCACTATACATTACATGGCCCTCACGCCAGTGGAAAATATACATCTCTAACCGTGGTAGAAATCATCAAGAACTCCCGAATCACATTTGTACAACACCAAACCACCAGGACTGAATCCTTCTAACTCAATCAAGCTACGCATGCCACCAAATTCTAAGAGAATTTCTAAGAAATACCTGTAATAACTCATTACCTTATAAACACCCAAAGAACTAACCATATACCTTATCATGCCGATCCGACCTATTACCAAGCTGTCCTATTTACCCAAGTTTCTTCTGACTTACCTTCAAATTGATACTTCTTCTTCCCATAATACCACAATTCTCAATACCGTTTAAGGCTCATAAGCCGCTGAATACTCCCTCAATTATCCCCAAATGCACCACATTAGAAATACTTACCCTGAAGAGACTTTTTGCGAATTTAAAGTCATTACCTTCTCTTTCCTGATACTGATTGATATGATCCATGATAATGCAAATACACCACAAGCCTTGACACCTCCCCCATAAATCTCAGTTATAGCCCTTCTCACACCTTGAAGATCCTCGATCGGTACATATAACCTTGAGTCCGTCTGAACCATTCTCGAACATCATTTACTCTACGCAATTTCAATTACACTAACCAAGTAAATAGAACGACCTGACCCCGCTTGCAATCCACATACTAGGAAAGTAATCCACACCTTTGAAGCAACAAGCACACTCATACATTGCACACTCTACACTTACCAGTACAACTCCATCATACAATGAATTCCATTATCCGTAAGGTACATTACAACCCGTATCAAAGAAATTTCCATTACTAGAGTCATTCCTAAACTCCACCTCTGCAGGTCATTACTGATTCACCAACATACCTCGAAACGAAACCAATACAACACATAATCGTGTAATTAACTTATTATTAGCAGACTCCCCCACTTGGCTCAAAGCCAAATATCAAGACAAACAATAACTCACGATGCCCATACACTATCACTGCCACCATACTGTGGTGAGGTTTAACTAAATCCTCCATAAGCTTATATGACCCAAACCATCTAACACTCAAATCAAATGCAAATCTCGCATCCACCATTGCAATGGTCATGCCACCTCCTCCAAGCGATCTAAACTCAATTTACAACATACATCATTTACTGATAACTTACTACAGATCAACATAAGGATCACACACCTCGGGACAATCCGCATGAGATTCCCCTGCCTGCTTAACCTCAGAATGATATCTCCCTATACACTTCCGAAAATCATAGCTATCACGCAATCACTATACCTTCCTACATTAGAACACAACCACTGCCTGCCCCCAAGACATCCCATTAAGCGGTATAAGAACATGAAGCTGATGGCAACACTAACACTAGAGTTGTGGTCAAGGAATTTTTGAGGTTCTTGAAGCTCTACTCACACTCGTCTGACCATATAGATACCTTCACTGGACACCACGTGTCTCAAGAATGCTACTGAACTAAGCTAAAATTCACACTTGGCGAACTTTACACAAAGCTTCTCCTCCCTATATCCTTGTAATACCATCATCAAATGCTGAGTATGCTACCCCTGGCTATGCGAATACGCCAGGATGCCATCCATGAACACAATAACAAAGGAGTTATAACACGGCTGAATACACTACCAATCAAATACATAGACGCTGCTGGGGCATTGGTCAGCTCAAAAGACATCACATGAACTCAGAAGATATCATGAAAACCCATTTTACTCCACAACTCAGCTACACGAGAGGTCATATTCTAACTCAAGACATAAGTCAAATACTCAATGGTTCTTGCTAATTCTCCTACCAATTCATTTAGCCACACTCAAACAACCTAAACACATCTAACCATCATATCACACTCACCATTAAGTCATATAGTCACAAGTTCCATCAATAAGGACAGCAACGGACATATAAGTCCCCCAACACATGTGCCCACACAAATGAAATCTCAACACTCAAGCCATAGAAAAAATTCGGCCTCAAGTCCTTCCGACTGACCCATTATCAACATGTTAAAAATCACATCTCACCCATGGAAGTCACAAGCCGACGATGCAAAACTGATACCAAGCGCTCGCGTGCACATTCAAATACATGAAAGGAATTCAAAGAGTTACGCTTTTGGCTGAATAAGATTGATTCGCACGACAAGAATTCAAGAATGTGGAATGTTTCCTAAGGGTTCTGCAGCCTCTCAAAGATAAGTACAGAAGTCTCCGTACCGATCCACAAGACTCTACTAAACCTGCTCATGATCGTTGAGTCCTATGTAACCTAGAGCTCTGATACCAACTTGTCACGACCCCAAATCCTAACCGGCCGTGATGGCGCCTATCGTGGAACTAGGCTAGCAACACTCATATATTTGGACATTTTTCTTTTCAAATATCTCAATCTATTTTCAACGATTCATAATACGCATATAAAATTCAAAATCTTTAAACAAACCAATCAAGCTAACAGTCTACGACCGTCCCCAAGACCCCGAGTCAACATGTCATGAGCATCTACGCAATAAACTAACTCTGCTATTGTCATAGACAAAGTCTAGGAATAAAATACTAATACTAAATAAGGAAGGGAAATAGAGAAGCTGCGGACGCTGGGCAGCTACCTCGAAATCCTGTAAGCTGCTGATAACGAACAAAGATGGCTACTGCTCCGCACTAGTGTCGCGCCTCCTTTTTCTATCACACAGGTTAGGTTTGGAGAGATCGGGTTAATGACATTTTGGAAAATTCCTTAAAAGAAAGGGTTTAAGGAAGAGCCTCCACCTAACGATTTTATGGTGCGTTAGGGCACCTAGAGCTGATAACTCATGAACTAGTTCGCGTTACCAGAGATTGGGTAAGGGCTTGAAATTATCCCAAGGGAAAGGTGTTAGGCACCCCTCGAGATCCACAACTGTGGGTCCCAACCAATAAGTTTTGTGAATTTGGACAGTGAACAAGTAACAAGTAAGGTTCATATAAGAGGGGATTTCAAACAAGCATGAAAATCTTCAAAGGTTTTTGAATAACGTTAGAATAAACATTTGAAAAGAATTGTCCTAGGTTTAAAGTAATATGGCTCACTTCAATGCAATACCCGGTATGTCACACCTTGAAGAGGCATCCACACGTGGTATTAGTGCACCGGTCATCATATCCGTATTCTACCCTTCCCACCCTATAAAGGTTATTAAAATGCGTATGTTGGTTACGAGTGCTTATTGCATGCCATTACCTGTCCCACCCTATAAGTCCTGGATGGTGTTTAGGACTACTAATCCTACAAGGCAGGAACTAGGCTGAACCCTTAGGTTTAAAGGACAAAATACTAGGCGACATACAAAACAAGTAGGACTGCACATGTAAGGGGACATATAAAGACAAAGAAAGGCTCACAGGTCCCTCCACACATAGACATGCAAGTAGCACGTCTCAAACACGATTAAAGTCTCAAGACATGAGTTCAAAATAGGAATTTTAGTAAAATAGTAGGTCGTAAGAATCTAAGTTGGAAAACCCAATGAAGGCATAAAATTTAATTAAGACTGAGTGACTTGAAGGATAGTTGATTTTTAAAATATACAGTAGCTAGAGGCAACGGTAAGATTTAGAAATTTGCAGTGATTTAAAGTTTTCAGAAAACATAGAAGGAAGTCATTAAAGCATGAGTTTGAAGTAATATAGTGATTTTTAAAAGATAAGGGACTAAATACAGTGGCTTAACATAGAGTAATAGTTATTAGTTTACAGAGAACTTGTAGTAAAAGAAGTAGTAAGATGGTATCAAAATATAGTAACTTTATCAATATATAAAAACCTTAAAGAAATACAGAGCAAGGATTCAAAATGGCATGATTTTGAGCAGAGTGCGGCATCTTTGAAAACCCAGTAGTTTGAAAATATAATAAAACAGGAATCAGTAAAAATCAGTAAGAGGAAATAGATGCACAACATCGAGACTGTTTAAAATAGAGCAGGAGTTTTAATAAAAGTAAAATGAACTTCAGTGAGGTAAAACATGAATGGGAACAACAGGGTTCAAAATGTTTAAATGAAACCGATTAAACTAGTAGAACGTAATTGATTTGATTTATACGTATTAAGCCTAAAGTTTGCCTAGGCGTCGTATACATTGCCTACTTATTTTAAAGAGGTGACCATGCGTATTTGGATTCTGATTTTAATAGATACATGTTTGTAGGAAATTGTTTCAAGGAGATTAAACATATTTTATGAGAGTATTAGATTATGCTAACTAGGCGTTCATGTTCTGATAAATAAGAAGTCCTAAGGGCAAGATATCTAATGCACAAAGTATCATCCTAAAAACATGGTTTCTATATGTCATGTTTATAAAATGCATGAGCAATACATTATGACAACCTTTTGTTACTCGTCCAGTTATACTGGGAACATAGTGTCAGATGGCATGAATATAATAGCTATGTTGAAATAAAGAACCTAAACATGATTTTTTTAATGCATGGCATGCATGTCCTAAGCATGATACTATTGCACACATAGGGAAATAAAGCCTATAGTCATGATTTCTACCCATATTACACTAAACATGCATAGTTCCCTCCCATATTCACTATCCAGCCCCAATCGTTTGTTTACAAATTATTACAAACCATAGCAAATGAATTACAGTAATTGCAAAGAGAAAAATAAGAAGTTATTCTATAGGGAGCCTTCAAACAGGCCCAACCTTCCAGCCTCACCCATTTCGAGCTTCACAACCTTACATAGCCTGGGTGCGGCAAAGCTCCCAAAGGCCCTTGTGAGGGCCCTAGCCAATACCAGCACCCAGGAATTGCCAAAGTTGAGATAGGTGCATTGTAGAATTACCTGCCTCAGTGTGTCAAAGTTCAGAGGGAACTCAAGGTCCCTAAGAGTAGTGTGAAGTACATGAAGGAGTAGTTAAAAAGAGTTGAGTTTAAAAGGGAGTTTGGAAATAACATGGCTTTAGAGGATAATATAAAGATCTTTTATGAAAAACCAGTTTGAAAAGGAAGCAGTAGAATGGTCACAACTCAGCAGGTATGCAGAATTCAAGAAAGCAAACACAAATAGGGGAAAGGGATTAAGGACAAGTAATGGTAGCAGCATATTTGCAGTAATTAGTCCTTAGAACAAAGTTACAGATTTTCACACGATGTGATATGCCAAGAGTTTATCATATATTATAGATGGAGATACAAATCTGAGAATACCAAGTATTCTAGGTGCATTAGAAGCCAGGCAATTGATAAAGAAACATACATAAAGAGATGTTAGATATGCAGAAAGAAGAAGTAAAAGAGTCACATAGGCCATAATGAATCATAGAGAGGAAAACGGGAGTCATGCTAGGCTAGAAGAAGAAGAGACATCATAGAAATAAAGTAGACATACTAGTTACATGGTATGTAATAGAACCATAAGTAAAAGCACAAAAGAAACAACAAGAATCTTAATCATAATTGAAACATATTGTTTTAGGTTGTTGTAAACTTAAACTAGAACATACCAGTGTTAAGAGAGAGAGCAAAGCAGAAGAGAGCAAAGTGGTAGCACTATTAGCCTTGGCTTACAGCCGGCTAATAATAGGCAAGAGTAGAGAGCAACAAATAGAGCAAAGAGAGACAGAAAGAAAGAGCACAATAGATAAGTATATAGTATTGATGTGTGTCTTGTTGTTGAAAAAGCTAGAGATTTTTATAGTTGAAAAATGAGTAGCAAATATGGTAAGAATCACAATAGCATGGTAATCAGAGAACTCAGAATCAATCAGTCAGGAAATCAAGACACGTTTCCCTTAAGTCAGGGAATCTCAAGAATTCAAATGGCAAAACATATAACATATAAGGTAAATAAAGACAGTACAAGACCAAATAAGGAAGGAATCATAGTTCATTAGATATAGGGTAAATAATTAAAGCTAAGTTCGAAATATTCTAATTAAGGACATAGACAATAAGAATATAGTACCCGATAAGACAAGTTAAACGAATCGATTGATTCGAATAGGAGAGGTAAATATCGATGTCTCGAAGGAAAGTTTATCAATCAAACCCCAATATATGGAGTCCAGAATCAATCAACGAAGAGTCACAACTCTATATTCATCATATGAATAGACAAGAATGACCAGGCATAGAAAGCAGTCAGGTTGAACAAGTGTTAGTAGAAAGATGCAAGTCAGAACAATTGAGTTAGACATAAGCACATAGTGGTGGTATAAGTTAAGCTAATAGAACTCAGTAAACATATTCGAGGCAGATAATCATGACAACTCAAACAAGAAACAAGCAGAGTCATGCTAATTCATAGAACCAACGAAGAAGACTTAGTAAAATTAGGGCTTTTAACACAAGCAAGATAAAAAGCTAGTAGAATCACAAAATTATCATGATATGCAAAGAATAGACTTAAAAGCAAGAAGAAACTCAATTCAAAACAAGCGTAAAAAGGTTCTGAGAAACCCTAGTTTTAGAAGGAAGTAATAGCGTTTAAAAGTCGAAGATTCTTAGAGATTGAGTCAAGAATAATGTAAAACATAAAGAAATAGGCTTGAAACATTTAGAAACACCATATATCTGAGGGGTTTAGGCAAAAATTAGGGTTTCAGAGAGGATTGAAGATAACTGGAGAACGTGTTTCGAAGCTCGAAGGTAATGGTGATTGTGGCATGGTCGTATCAAAACCCCACCGAAGAAGGCCGGAAAACCTCCCAAGCAAGAACTCCAGTAGTTGTTTGGCATGGTAGAAACCCTTACAGGTTTCAAAGATGAGGTGAACCGGAGAATGAGGCGTCATGGAGGCTGGTAGTCGAAAGGAGGGAGGTCGGAGGTGGCCGGAGACAGGCAGAACTTCATCGGAGAAGGAGGTGACCAGGAAGGTTCTAGAGAGAAGGGAGAGGGAAAGGCCAGAGATAGAGAAATGAGGGGTCTCGAAAGAGTGAGACGGGAAGGGGGGGGGTGTTAGGTAGAGTTAATTAAGGAAAGAAATGATCTGGGCCGTTGATCTTATTTGATCAACGGCTCGAATCTAATCAGGGGTTGGGCCGGGTTAAGATTAGTATTGGGTTGGGTTGTTTAATTGGGGTCTGGGTTGGGTTAATTGGGTTTAGAGGTTAGGTTAAAATGTGGCTAGAATTTAAAATAATATGGCTAATTGTTAAATACCCGTAAAAATAGATAATTACTTAATTAAAATAGCTAATAGTTGTATAAAAATAAAATTAAGTTAAAATGGGAAAAATTACAGTAATCAAACAATATTAAAAATGTAAGAAACATAAATTCAAATTTTAAAAGGTATAAAATGTCTAATTAGGCCATAATTGCAAAATGATTGTAATTGTAATTAAATAAGACCCAATTTGGCCAATTTATGAAATAATTGGATTTTAATAAGTAAAAAGTGATTATGAATGACATACTGAACTGGAAAATATTTTGAAATTATTTAGAGCACAATTTATGAATTATTTAAATATGAAATATTAAAATAAATAGAAAAATAATTTAATAAAAATATGGGAAAAATAAAAAAACACTCATTATTACAAAGAGTAATTTAGAAAACTTATATGCAAGTTTGCAAATAATTTGAGAAAAAATTGGGTATCAACAACTAGTACCTGGATCTGCACACAGGGGTGCAAAGAGTAATGATGAGTACGTCAACTCAGTAGTAATGAAAATAATCGCAGTCTGAGAATAAGAAACACGCACCACAAATACACTAATCCACAAAACAATAAACCATCTAACTCCTTAAAGTATACATCAGATACGTAAGTTCGAAAACCAGTTTCCATAAAAATCCTTTGAAAAACAATTATATTTTCGATTATTTCTCAGTAAAACTCCCAGTAAGATCAGTTTGAAAAATGAAGTGAATCATAGTCAAAACTCAATAAAATATCATCGTAAAACTGCCCCTCGGGCCATAATAATGTTTCATATAATTTCCCTCAGCACCTCACCATCACTCAGTATCAGCCCAGCAGGCAACCTCACAGTCACTATGTATCAGCCCAGCAGGCAACCTCACAGCCACTCAGTATCAGCCCAGCGGGCAACCTCACAATCACTCAGTATCAGCCCTGCGGGCAACCTCACAATCACTCAGTATCAGCCCCGCGGGCAACATCACTCAGTAGGTACCTGCGCTCACNGTGTACAGACTCCGAAGGGGCTCCTACAGCCCAATTGCTATAACAAGCCACATCATGGCATAAATAACTCACAATATTGGCCCTCGACCTCTCTCGTATCATAACATCCTCACAATATTGGACCGCAGCCTCACTCAGTCAGACACTCTCAACATGTCACTCGGGCCACAAATATACCGGGTTCTCGACCCAAAAACAGTGTTTCATTTTGAATAAATAATATCAAAATACTCTAAGTGTAAAAACAATTATCAAGAAAAGGCCAAGTGAAAATCATATCATATCAAGTGAGAAAAATAGTAAAATCAACCCCCAAGGGGTAAACAGATCGGCACTAGGCCCCAAACATGGATTACAACCCAAATCATATAAAAATATATCAATACTATTAAGCATAGGCTTAAAAATCGGTTTCGCAACTCAATAGTTGCCTAAATAGGGAATGTATTTCCAAAGTTCCAATCTTTGCATTCCAAAATCCATGAAAGGATGCAAGGTCCGGGGTTTCATACCCTCAGGACAGGATTTAAAGACAGTACTTACCTCAACTAGCCCGAAAAGCTACTCTGCAACCCGCTTGCCTCTTGTGTAAACTTCTGAATGCTCCAAATCTATTAAGATCAGATTTTTATCATCAAATTATGCTAATGGAATGAATTCCAATTGAAAAGTACCAATTTTAGCATAAACCGAATTTAACAAAAACCCGACCCCCGGGCCTGCATCTCGGAACTCGACAAACTTTATACCAAAACGTTCTTCATCATCTCACGAGTCCGTACATATAAAGAACGCTAAAATCGGAGTTCGTTTGACCCCTCAAATCAATCCCTAAAGGTCTTATAATCTCAAGCCCTAACACCCGCTTTTTCGTACTAATTTTCATAATTTAAATGCTGATATAAGGTCTCCAATCACATATAATTGAGTTTTTGGGTCCAAAATACTTACCTCAATGATGCACCAACGATTCCCTCTTCAAAATCCCTCAAAAACCTCGGAACCCGTACAACAATGGTGGAAAAAAGGTTAAAAATCGCGAAGGCATGCTTATATACTTTCTAAACAGTGGTTCCGCACCTGCGGCCACTTAAGCGCACCTGTGGAGCACCCTCGAATCTCAACCTCCGCACCTGCGCTGGTACTTCCGCATCTGCGGAATCGCAGGTGCGGAAAATACCTCGCACCTGCGGAATTTCCTCATCTGCCTTACTTTCGCATCTGCGTGCACTCTGCCTCTCCTGCAGGCCCGCACCTGCGGTCAAACTTCTGCGGGTGCAGTTGCACCAATAATCAGAAACGAGCAACTGAAGCTGCATATTTCAAGTCCCAAAACTTCCTATTAACCATCCGAAATCAATCCCGAGCCCCTCGGGACCCTAACAAAACATACTAAAATGTTACATATGATCATTCAAACTTAGTTGCACTCTCAAAACACTAAATATAACCTCAAAACACCAAAATCATGCCGGATTCAAGCCTAAGAACTTTAAAATTTCTCAAATCCACCAACGATGTCGAAACTATCCAAAACAACTCCGATTAACCTGAAATTTTGCTGACATATCCAAAATGACATTACGAACCTGTTCCCACTTCCGGAATTCCATTCCGAAAGCTTATTTTCCACTGCCGACTGGAAATCACCAAAACTAACTTTCGCCAATTCAAGCCTAATTCTACACAGGAAATCACAAAATTATTCTGAACACTCTCCTAAGTCCCAAATCACCTAATGAAGCTATCCGAGCCATAAAATCCGCATTCTGGGGTCGTTTACCAAAAAGTCAACTCTCAGTTGACTTTTCCAACTTTAAGGCTATTTTTAAAACCTAAGTGACTAAACTTTCACTACAACCATTTCGATTTCAATCCTACCAACTCTAGCACATCAAGAACAGTATAACCAACCTATGACAAGTCAAGAACAAAAATTTTAATGCAAGTGCTACGTAACGACCGACCGGGTCGTTGCAGAGTCGGACATGCAGAGTAGATATCCACACTTGTTCGCCATTTTAAGTAATTTTCTATGTCCGTTCGAGGACGAACGTTTGTTTTAGAGGTGGAGATTGTTGTCACGACCCAAGATCCTAACCCAGGTCGTGATTGCGCCCAATAGCGGGGTCAAGCAAGCCAATACGAATTTCACTAAGTGTTCTTTCTCATTTTAATTCAATTATTCACCCTTTTACCGAATTTAACAAGTTAAATCATGATATCGAAAGATAATAACCCAGTGGTAGATAAAATAGCTATAAAATAACCTTAGCCAAAAGACGAGCATATATATATATATATATATATATATATATATATATATATATATATATATATATATATATATATATATATATATATATATATATACAGCCTAAAATCCCAAAATAACCACTACGTGTGTGCCAGGAACTAGTGTCACGAGTGTCACGGGCATACAAACAGGATAACCAAAAGATAGAATATACAATCCCACTGTCTGAATAAATAGGCGGGAAACAAAAGTAAATGAAACTCCACGGTGTTGCTGGGGATTGCCAGAAGAAGCAGCTCACCGTGAAGTCAGGTCCGCTACGGTCAATATCTAGCTCCGGTCTGATAACCAGATGCACCAGCCTCAGAACCTATACAGTTAAGTACAAAAGTGCAGCATGAGTACATAAATAATATGTACCCAATGAGTATCTCGTCTAATCTCGAAGAAATAGTGACGAGAGGTCGACTTGACACTCACTAAGGTCCAATAATATAACATACGATAGGATATAATGAAATACAGTAGGCAGGTAAGGCAGTGAGCAGTAGATACATAACAAGTACATAAATTTAAGTAGCTACTGAAATTAAACAACAATGTACACTTTCCGTTTTTCCAAGTATCTGTCAAGCCAATATCTTTCTATCCGTCGTGGCGTACGGCCCGCTCCCATATATATATTACAAGTACTCTCCCAATCCATTGTGGTGTACGGCCGGATCCCATATATATACAAATACCTCTCAAATCCACCATGGCGTACGGCCCGATCCCATATATGTACAATTACCTTTCAAATCCGTCGTGGCATACGACCCGATCCCATAGATGTTACGAATACTTTTCATGTCAAATGCCACAAAGTCCTAGAGAAAATATTACTACGCACAACAGGTGTTCATAACACATAGGTCATTTCAAGGAAAATATAAGGCATGTT
>ML268003.1:4020-14887 GCA_005239495.1 Nicotiana undulata
ACTCATATCATATCATCCTCACAATATAGGCCAGCAGCCTCACTCAGTCAGACACTCTCAATTTTCCCTTCAGGCCATAATATACCGGGTTCTCGACCCAAAAACAGTGTTTCATTTTCAAGAAGTAGTATCAAAATACTCTGAGTGTCAAAATAATTTACCAGGAAAAGACTGAGTGAAAAATCATAACATATCAATGAGAAAAATATAGTAAACACAACCCTCAAAGGGTAAACAAGTCGGCACTAGGCCCCAAACATGGCTTACAGCCTAAATCATATCAAGTATATATAGTACTACTGGAAATAAGCTTTAAAATCCGTTTCGCAACTCAATAGTCACCTAAGTAAGGAATATATCTCCAAAGTTCAACCTTTGCATTTCAAAACCCGTGAAAGGGTGCATAGTCCGGGTTTCATACCCTCAGGACAGGATTTAAAGACATTACTTACCTCAAAACTAGCCCGGAATTATTCCGCAACACGCTTGCCTCCCAAATCAACTTACAAAGGCTCCAAATCTTTCTTGAGCTTTCCTTACCTTACTACAATATTTCGGAAATTCTAGCAACT
This sequence comes from Nicotiana undulata, assembly GCA_005239495.1. Taxonomy (NCBI): domain Eukaryota; kingdom Viridiplantae; phylum Streptophyta; class Magnoliopsida; order Solanales; family Solanaceae; genus Nicotiana; species Nicotiana undulata. Next base: position 4,593 of record ML268003.1, read on the forward strand.
TCAATCTATTTAGAAACATAACAAAAGGAGCCTTAATTAGAAAGATATTCGTGGGTTCACCTCATGTAGGCATTTCATCAAACACTATGTGTGCACATTTGACTACATCTCTTAACCATAGAATTAGCTCATCCCAACTACCACAATTTACCAACAAATCATCCCACCATTATTCTTTAATAATTTATACTCCTAACATCACATGTGTGATCAACCATTCACACCCAACCAACAAAGTTCCAGCAATTACTTAACTTTAACTCTCTACAATTGGTATTCATTTAAATTGAGAATTTATGGCTTCCAATCACCATACCATGAGTTCCAATACTTGATTCATACTTATAATTCCATAATAACTCCATATATGTGAGTCTAAAGGTGAAAGATTACCTCTTGTAGACCAAATCTTGAAAGGTAACTTTTGGGGTGTTCTTGAGATTTTGAAGAAATCCTATATAATCCAATCAAAACCATGTTGTAACTAGTGATTGATAAGTGAAATCACCATAAAAACACACTTAAAAACTCACCTTATGAGTGTATTTGAAGCCTTGACCGGATGGGTGATGGAGAGGATGCCCTAGCCTTGAAAAATGACTTAAAACCTCTCTTTTCCCATCCTTGGGGGTATTTAGAGGTCAGGTATTAGCGCGGGCGCGCTAAGGCCGCGCTAACGAGGCAGAAACTTTCCGATTAGCGCGGGCGCGCTTAGGCCGCGCTAGTGCCCGCGCTCTGACGCAGGTCCAGTAAAATTGTCATAACTTTTGGTATACACCTCCAAATGGCAAACGGTTTGATGCGTTGGAAACTAGGATCGAAGACATTTATTTTGATAGGTTTTCCATCACATAACTCTTCATATATTTGTAGATATGCTCGTCCAAAGTGAGGTCTTGTGCGTACATATTTGAAACTTTAGTCTATTATGAAAATTTTCAACTTGACTTAGCCTTAGGGATCTTCTTAGACCCTAAACCATTTTTAATGAACCTCATACATATATTGTCATGATCAATTGATATCATTCAAATTACCAGTCTTGTTTATACCTGAATTGATATTGATATCATTATTATCCGTCAATCTTCATAATGATCTTAAAACACTTGGAAATTTTCTGGGGTGTTACATCTGCTTGGTCGAGTATAAGAAGGGTTTGGGGATTAAAATGTGAAATACCAAAACTGCCCAGTGTTCGCCCAAACTTTGTTCTCCGCGATCGCGTATGCACTCCTTTTAAAGATTTGTGATCGCGTGAGGACACTCTGCGATCGTGTAAAATGAATTCTTTGACTTCTGCGATCGCGTAGCACACTTCAGAGCAGGTATAATCATTTCTTATCCGCGAACGCTTGAACCAGTTCTGCGATCGCGGTTCACAATCTCCATGACTTCTGCGATCGTAGACAAAACCTTGCGATCGCGAAGAGCATCAGGCTTCAGTCATTTTCCTTCATTTTGGCCTATTTAGACTTGATTTCTTCCATTTCTTCTCTAAATCACATAATACCTGAAAATTGCCAATAAACCTCAGAAAATGTCCTAGTTTTCTTTCAAAATTACATCAAAGTCTAAATATTGAGAGGAGATAAGTTGGTAAAATACCAACTTATCAAACCCCCAAACTTAAACCATTGCTTGCCCTCAAGCAATTCAAAAACAAAGAACCTCTAACAAGGATAAGATCATTTAAGCACAATGGCAAGTCAAGTATTATTCCAAGTCAAAAAGGTCAATTCAAGCTCAATCTAATGACTTTGGTTGGTACCAACAATTAATTCCAAGGCATATGAGTTATTATCTTTTTGCACATTTTATTTCATTTTTCAAAAGACCACATTGGTCAAAGTAACAACCAAGCATGACAATAAAGATTCAAAGTTTGCCTCACCATCACTATTTTCTTCCTTCGCTCAGTCTTCCCAATTGAAAATGGGATTAAATTCACCATTCGAGTCTCATGTGCCCTCACACCTTAAGAGAGAATCCCAAACTCACAAATTGCAATTCAAAACATAGAAGGGATGTCAATAAAAAACTCAGCTCTCTCTCTCACAAAGATATTCAAATGCACACAAGTAGTACCATAGGCTTGCCCTTTATGTATTTCTACACTAATTTAGACATACTTGGTTCAAACTCAATTAGGACTTAAAAGGTTGTAGTTTATGATTTTGGTCAAGGTGTGTCATAAGAATGACTCAAACCTCCCTAAGCACTACACGTTTTCAACAATTAAAGTCCCCTTCCTTCAAGAATTTTTCCACCCTTTCTTCTCTTTTCTCTTTTCTCTTTTTTTTTTTTTTTTTTTTTTTTTTTTTTTTTCACCTGGTCTTCCATTTATTCAAACTTTCTTCCATTTTTTTTAGTTTTATACAACACTTTTTCACTTTTTAAGAAGCCTCCATATCATAATTTAATCAACCTCCACCCCCAAACTTAGGCTTTTAGCCTATATTCATACTTTAAATTACTTAGGGAGATAGGGTTTCACAAGAACATATTGTAACATGGTTGCCAAAAAAAATAAATATTAAAAGGCACAAAAGGGTTGACTAGGGAAAATATTTATGGGTAGGAAATTTAGGAACAAAAATGGTTCAAGAAAGGCCTAACATCATTTTTCAAACCAAGTTAGTCTATGATTTCGCCTTGAAGCACATTCCGGCCAAGTTCTAGACCACAAGTGATGCAAATGAATGTTACAACTAAATCTCATCACACATAGCACATGAAAACTCAAATGGAATATAAATCCAAAATCCAATTGGAACTAACGAAACTCAAGGAGGTCACATGTAGCCTTAAAAAAAGTTATTTCGTGAATAAAAGAGCCAAAATTAGAATCTAAAAATCACAACAAGGAGTATTCTTATTATAAAATATATTTTTTTGTTTTCTAGAAAACAATTTCATATGCCGAGGTTTAAATCATATTAGTACCAAACAAGTCACATGTTGGCTTGTGGGCGCAAGATTACACCCCAAAACCTACTTTATTCACACCTAACTCCTAGACTTAATCCCTTAAGAAAGTTGTCACGCTATCCATCACAGGGAAAAGTTACCTGGTTCAACGAAAATAATTTTCTTGGAAAAGAACCATGGTAGAAAGAAAAACCAAGGAATAACGCTATTATACCTAAACAAAAATACCAACCAACACAAGAAAATTATAAAAGGAAAGAAAATGCTAATTTAACAAAACATCATTAATACATTAAAATATTCATCAATCTACACAAGTACATAATTAGCCAAAAACAAAACAGAGTTGATTTCAATGTTTCATACAATCATACAAGAGCCACCCCCAACTGAAGATATTGCATTGTCCCCAATGCAACTGTGCAAGATAAGAAGAAAATGAAGGAGGTTCTCCCTGTGTGGTATCACTCAGCATCAGAAGAGCTGGAAAGTGCATGCTCGAGATCCTCATCCTCATCCTCGTCCGAGCCACAGAATTTTCTCAATGTGCTCATGAGCTTGGTGAGGAACTTGTTCTGCTTCCTCTGCCTCCTCTCGATCTTTCCCAGCTTGCTCTTGATGGTTTGTTGTTCCCTAGCAAGGTCGGCTACAGTTGGGATCCGTACCTGGCTAGATGGTCCCGAAGAAGTGGCCCCTCCGGGTGGTGTAGAAGTGGCCCCTCCGGATGGTACAGAAGGAAGGCCAGCTACAAGCTGGCGGACCTGTGCTTCCACACCATAGACCTGTCTAGAAATGTACCTGAGAGTAAGCGGGCCCTGATCCAGTGGCATGATAGTTGTGAAGTCTCAGGAGCAGCTGCAGGATCATCAGGTATCTCAATAACATCAGGGAACTGGTCAAAGGTAGGGGCTGCCACATCAATCTTCCGCTTCTTCTGTGCATTTCCAGATCCCTTTCTTAACAACAGGTGGATGTTCTTCTGCAGCTGTCGCTCCTGTTCTGTGGGCTTTGGCACCACTCCGGCATCGTAGCACAGCTGGGTGATCAGGGACGGAAATAATAGGCTCTTGGTCCTCTCTGCTACCACCTCTGCCATCTCAGCATAAATGATCTGCCCGACATTCACCCGGATGTCCTCCATGATGGCACATATCACTCTCGCCTTCTCTATGGTCACTTCTGTCTCATTCTTGGAAGTCATGATGCGAGCACAGATGATGGAGAGCCAAGTCTTGGCCTCCGCAGTAAACTCTGACGACTCGATCCTGGAGTGATTTTTAATCGAGTTGGGTGTCTGTCCGCCATGCAAATGATCAATGTACCACTGCAGCCCTACTTCTTGTGCTCGGTCTCTGTAAACCTGGTTATCAGCATTGGGCAGATGGTAGAGTGCATTGATCGCCTCAGGACTTACCCTAACTTCTTTGCCTCTCACAGTAACTACCAACTCATCAGCAAAGTCCGCCTGCAAAGCATTAGCATAAAACTCGCGGACGACTTCATGGTTGGCTGGCCTAGGATCCTCTGCAAAACACATCCAGCCACTCGTGACCAATCTCCCCTGGAACTCAGGCCATCGGCTCTCCAGGTCAGTCAGGAGGATGCCTCGTTCCCGAATCATGCCTAAGGATAATTGCTTGTCATAACGCTCAGAGCATCTAAGGGAAGAGAAGGTGGTGGCATCATAGTAATCCTCTACGGCCGCTTGCGCACCGGGAGTTTGAACATTTTCCACAGGTGTCGAGTCCATTTTTGAAGTGTAAAGTGCCTACAAAGATATTAATCATGTCAAACAATTATATGGGCACTTAAATCAATGCATTAAGGGGTAGTTAGGCCAAAAAAATAGTGTAAAAAGCATTTGGAACCAAGTTTTGCAAGTACACTGCTTTGCTGCCTGGGGTTTAGTGAATTGCAATCGCAAAAAAGGCCCTGCGATCGCGAAGAACAAATCCTGTGAAGCCTGCGATCGCAGGACAGTTCTCGCGATCGCGATGAGAAATTTGATGTGGCCCAATTGCGGAAGCTATGCGATCGCAGAAGAATTGTTGCGATCACGAAGTGTAATTTAGGGACCCAGTGGAATTAGACCTACGCGATCGCAGGGATTGAACCGCGATCGCAGAGGTCGTCTTCTTCGCCCATTTACAGAGCCTTTCAGGCATTTTAGCAAACACAAAGTGGGTTTTAATTTGTTTTACAGTCTCAAGCACCCACTCTATGAATTTCTCCCCAACTTTTAAACAAACTCTACACATACACTCAACCAACCTAACAACAAGCAAGCACACAAGAGGTAAATTGCCCAATTTTCAACAGAGGAAGAACAATTTTCGAGCCCTAAAAATCCCACTTTGGGGCTGCCCAGTTTATGAGTTCCACAAAATTTTGAAAAACAACTGAAGTATAGAGTTAGGAATCTACATACATGGAGAGTGATGACCAATGGATGCAACACAGATGAAGATTCTTGACTTAGAGACGGTTTCAGGGGTACAGGGAGTTGGGAAATTTCTCTGCTCTGAGTTTTAATTTCGAAAGACTGAGTGTTTGATTTCACCAAGCGTTTTAACCCAGTTCACTCACCGGAGCACTGCGATCGCAGTAGATATGTCGCGACCGCAGCGAGTAATTTATCTCGAGGCCTGCGATCGCAGTCGCTTTCCTGCGATCGCGTAGAGTAGGAAAATTTTCTACTCTTCGCGATCGCGTACTGATTTCCGCGATCGCAGAGCATTAAGATTTGCTGAGATTTTTGCTGACATTCTTCGATCGCATTTTTACCTTTTGAATCACATCTGCGATCGCATATTGCGATATGGGCACTGCAGACTTGGGCAGAATGCCCAACGAAATTTTTGTCCCTCCTTGCACTACGTTTGGCCACCCGGTACCCCCGACCTGCTCAAAACAGCTCCAAAAATATGAAACTTGGCAGATTAGTGTAAAATAATATACTTAGCTAATCTAAAAAAGGAAATTTTAAAATTGACCAAAAATTTTGAAAAACGATGGGTTGCCTCCCACCAAGCGCCGCATTTAACGTCGCACGACGCAAGTCAACTTGTACCACTTTTCTCGCCACTTTGACGATATGAATTGGGCACCTAGATTGGAATCAAGCTTGTGACCACGGGCGGTGGGGGGTGGTAAATAGATGACCGAGCCAAACCTTAAATTCTTCATTTTGCATTTCTTGGCTCTTATGTGAGGAGATTTTGCCTTCCTTGTTCTTCAAATTGCAAGATGTATGTCACGAATTTTTCTTCCTCGCAATACTCCATTGACTCGTGTAGTTCAACTTCCATTTTAACACATAATTCCAATGTTGAAAAATGCTTGGAATGTTCCTTCAACCTTCCAACTTGCAAATTTCTCCGGATTTTGACATCCTCATTTTCCCCCGGAATAAAGTCAATTTCAAGCAAATTTTCAATCATCCCGGTTGACTCTAATTCCATATTTTTGTTGGCATAAAAAATACTCATGGAGTCGGTTGGCGGATGTTCAAGACTTGATTCCTCAAAGTAGCACTCACTCTCACCCTCGGAATTGAACTCTTCTTGACTTCCATCCACACTTTCTACTTGAGATGCATGATGAGTCTTCATCAATTCTTGCATTTGATCCTCCAAAGTGCGAATGTGTTCATCATTTTGAGCCACATCATTTTTCAATTCTTCAAGCGCAAGGTTGTGATTTTCCTCATTTTCAATAATGGCCTCCAACATGAGCGTTATCTTCTCATTTTGAGCATTTGAGAGTTCTTCTTTGCTTTGTTCAAGTGCCAAGGAAGAATTTTCAACTTCTTGGTTGTCACTCATCTCCAAGGCTTTTTGGATCCTTGAAGTTTCAAACATTGCATCCATTTGTGAGTGCAACCTTTCAAGTGCCAAATCGCTTTGAAGATTAGTCTCCAAAAGCTCTTCCAAGGCATTTTGCTCATGATTCCCTTTTTTAAGTAAGCATTCCAATATGAGCTTGAACTCTCCATTTCTACCATGCTCAATTTCCTCCACTTCATGGCCCCTAAAACTTCCATCACAAAAAGTAGATTCATCATAGTGGGGGCTCGGGGAAGGGACAGACAAATATAGGCAATTATCCCAATGACCATGTTGGCAACCACACCTATCACAAATACTCCACTCATAGGTTTGAGATTGTGCGCACAATCCATCCCCGAGAGAATTTAAACAATTTTACCACGAGTGTGGTCCTCCACAATAAGGGCAAGGGTCATCAAAATATGAACAACCACCATCCGACCAATAATTATTATATAATGCCATATTTTTTTTTCTTTTTAAAAAAAATTAAGAACCTAAGTATAGAGTAAACAAGAAAAATAATTACACAAATATTCACAAGTTCGGGTCAAAGCACTTAGGCTTACTTTTCCAACAACCTAAGTTACGCCAATTGTTCCCCGGCAACGACGCCAAAATTTGATACACTCAATTTACACCTTAAAATAGGGTAAACGATCGTTGTCAAATATAGTAATCCAACAAGGTTGGGATTAGGAATGCTAGAGAGTTATCACTTATCGCACAATGCCAAACAAATAAGATTTTGGTTTTGAAAAGTGTTTATAACTAAATGCGAAAATATAAACTAATTTAGAAAGCAAGTAAAATGATCAATGGCGACAAGAATGAAGTCATCGGGTATTACACTCAAGTAATGATCCAATGTATTTCATGATTTTACAAATATGAGTGAGTTAATGTTAATTAGCCACGGATAATAATTCTTAATTAGCTTTTCTCAAAGACTAACAATACTTCTTAATTGAATTATTCCTAACCCAATTAATAGATTAAGCACTTCCGGGTTTGGCTACAAGTAGTTCAATCCTATCCCTAGGTAGAATCTATAAAATGAGGGTTAAAGCCTCAAGTTCTTGTTAATTAATCTTTCCCAACCCCAACTAATCTTTTCCAAAATTAATTAGGAGTTAATGGGAGAGTCCTAGGGTTAGCTAATCCCTTTGAAAACATTAAAGAACAAGAATAATTGAAGTAATAAATACCCACTTCATAAATATAATAAAATCATTCAATACACAAGCACAACAAGGTATTTAATCCACACTTTAAATATGAATATTCCCATAAACAAGATTCAAGTGTTGGAAAAATACTACACACTTAGATACTCAATACAAAATAAGGAAATGAAGAAATAAACATAAATGGGTAAGAAATCCTTAACCACAATGGTGAAATCTTCAAGACCCGAGTGTGTGTGCAAATCCCTAGCTTCAAAACTTGTTCTTCTCTACTCAAAACTATATTTACAAGGCCAAAAAGATATGCCAAAGATCTGCTTGGTCGAGTATAAGAAGGGTTTGGGGATTAAAATGTGAAATACCAAAACTGCCCAGTTTTCGCCCACACTTTGTTCTCCGCGATCGCGGAACTATGTTTGCGATCGCGTATGCTCTCCTTTTAAAGATCTGCGATCGGGTGAGGACACTCTGCGATCACATAGAATGAATTCTTTGACTTCTGCGATCGCGTAGCACACTTCAGACCAGGTATAATCATTTCTTATTCGCGATCGCGGTTCACAATCTCCATGACTTCTGCGATCGCAAACAAAACCTTGAGATCGCGAAGAGCATCAGGCTTTAGTCATTTTCCTTCATTTTGGCCTATTTTGACTTGATTTCTTCCATTTCTTCTTTAAATCACATAATACCTGAAAATTGCCAATAAACCTCAGAAAATGTCCTAGTTTTCTATCAAAATTACATCAAAGTCTAAATATTGAGAGGAGATAAGTTGGTAAAATACCAACTTATCAAGGTACCTTTACACCGTCATTGCAGTTTGTAAGTTCAAAGTCTTGGAACAGTGTATAAGTGATTCTGGAAGCCTTCCCATGTCTTCTTTGGGGAAAGCTTGATCAAAGGTGTCTTCCCAAAGAAGAAACCAAAGAAATTAGTTGCTACATCATTCATAGTTATAAGTGATGCTGGAAGAAGGAACCTGCAACAGTGGAATTTAATATTATCGATGCACACGATCTACAGTCCTAACTCCACGATAGAGCTTCAAAGATACAATTTTGAGATCCAACTAACTAGAGATATCGGTTTCACTTCATAACTCTCAGACAGTAAAATTATGCATTCTTTAGCATTTTTGTAAAGATAAACTCAAACAACATTCTTTATCTAGGTGAGGTTTAGGCATTTCTTTCGGTGTATGCTTCATAAGGCTATGCCGTATAATATCTACGATATATAATACAATGCATCAACAGGAGTACTAAATATTGTTAGAACATCAGATATTAACTGTTTTGAAAACTTATATTTTGATATCAAATATTGGTATTTTGATATCAACGAAAGTCATTACCTTTGTCACTATCTCTTTATTATTGGTATTTTTATTTTTGCATTAAACTATTGATTAGAGGTGCAATTTTTTTGTTGATTATTACTTGATTTCTTAAGAGAATTGTAATGTCATATTCTACACTTTAGTATATCTCAAGGGATCATTTTTCCTGGCCATTTTTTAGCCATCATATTTGCTATTGCACAGGTTCTATTTGTTGCGTCTGGGCCTACATTGAAGGATGAAAATTTATCAACATTAAAGCCACTATGTGGTTTCTATTGGTGCATCCAGATTAACCTTCGTTCGGGACATGAGCTGAAATAAGATTTGAACCAACTGTGATGTCCTTTATGTTTGTACTTGAGCCAAAGGTTTATGCATTCTTGTGATGACCCAAAAGGTCATCTTATGTAATTTAAGTCTTATCTGTGTTCAGAGGCTCCGAGAGCCTCCGTTAGTCTCACTTCATTATGCGTGCGCAACCCGGGCGTGTAGCCGGAAAGCTATTATGTGAAAAGTTGATGAAAAATGAGTTTTTATAATTAATGAATGAATATAGTTGACTTTGGTCAACATTTCTGGTAAACGGACCCGGACACGTGATTTGACGGTCCCGAAGGGTCCGTAGGAAAATATGGGACTTGGGCATATGCTCGGAATCGAATTCCGAGGTCCCAAGCTCGAGAAATGAATTTTTAAAAGAAATTGTTTTATGAATATAATAAAGGAATAAGGAAGTGAATAATTATGTGAAAACAGTATTACCGGGCCCGTATTATGGTTCCGAAGCCCGGAACAGGTTTATGATACATTATTTGTCTTATTTGTAAAATTTGGTGTAAAACGGGCGTGAATTGAGTGGTTTCGGATCAAAATGAGGTTTTGAAGTTTTAAAGAAATTGAAATGTGGCTTGGAAAATGATGTGATGTTCCCGAGGTCCGAATGAGATTCCGAGATCGGAAATAGTTCCGTGGTGTCAATTATAACTTATCTGCAAAGTTTGATGC
>MDKH01168061.1:0-25297 GCA_005239495.1 Nicotiana undulata
CTGCTTCTTATTTGTTTTCTTATGATCAATATACTGTCATATCTCACTGGTGACCCCCCCTTAGCTGCTCCCGTTTCCCCTAATTTGTCTGTTTGATTCTTGCGTTGCTATCTGGGTTATATATTGTAGAATAGGACAGGTGTACATCGTTGCTAAGTCTAGCCTCGTCACTACTTCGGCCGAGGTTAGGCTCGGCACTTACTCAGTACATGGGGTCAGTTGTACTGATGCTACACCTGCACTTCTTTATGTTGTGCAGATCACGCAGCCGGACCCAGTGGACATCGTTAGAGGGAGTATCCTTTGGTCCACCTCGGAGATTGCAAGGTAGACCCGCAGACGTTCGTGGGCCTTGACGTCTCCTCTATCCATTTTTCTTCCTTCCTGTCTTTCTCATTTATTTTCAAAGACAATTGTATACAGTTATTGTTCAGCCCTTGGTTGTAGTAATCTTTTAGTATGTTCGTGAGTTAGTGACTCCAGATTCGGGGATTGTTACAACATATTGTATTGTTCAAACCATTTAGTTCTGTTTTTATTTATTTCCGCTGCTAAATCGTAAACTATTTTTTTTGGTTAATTCTGTTAATTGGGTGTTATCATGTTAGTTTAACTGCTCACGTTGGCTTGTCTAGCGGGTTCAACGTTAGTCGTAGTCACGGCCTGAAGGTGGGAACTCGGGTCGTGACAGCGTACCTTTGCTAAATCGGCACCATACACTACATAGTCCATCATCTAACCACAGTGACGCTCCCTGAACCTTATAGCCACAATTCTACGAATATGATGCTCTCAATGCACTTTATAAGATATAAACATACATCCTGCTAAAATGCTGACGATACCATCACAACGGAGGAGATGTGTAGAGATTTCCTAACCAACTGCAGAGTTAGCCAACACATTGAAATCCTTCCTCTTGACTTAGATCACCATCCCATTGCAGACCAAATAATGGTGATTGTCCTGTAGTTTACTTCACATAATCTCATCGCACTTGACCCCTCGTCTAAAATCTCGTCTCACCCAGTATGAACCGTTCAGACAACAAATCCTCTCAGACATGACCAACAGTCACACACGATGCCATAAAGCGCCAATAGGCTGCAACTCGAATATGATATATAAGAAATGACTTAGGAAAGGGCTACTCAACTCATGCAACCAATATAAACTTTCCCCAAACTACAGGAAGTAAAACACAAAAAAAATAATTATAGGATCCCTACTCAACATCATACTGTTGCGGCGTGAAACCCGATCCAAATCACATACCCGTGGCGGCGTGCCACCCGATCCCATCATAGAATTACATAAAGAGATAAACACGGAGCTAAATTGCTCATTATTACAAATCACTGAATACCGGTCACAAGCACGCTAAGTGCATAATGCCATTATGGGGAGACTGACAGAACCATACGCTAGAAACTTAAGCACAACTGAGGTGCGATTTATAACCTGAATCTCAAGACCCACTCTGCTCACATAACCTCATTACTACGTGGAATCTCACACATAAGAAATTACCAATCTGTTTCACAACTCACATGGCACAATCATAATATACATGAATCAACGAAGACGAATCAACATCTGATATTCCAACACCCCTTCTCTGCGGAGCGCTATACTGAAATGAACACACCTGACTCGTATGAAGCCCACAATCTTGTTTTAAATCCAGTAACACACTTCATATCGATTCCGCTTGCACTGAACTAAGCTAATAGCTTCCCTGGGTCCATAATACCCTGATTCTTCTCATAATACACAAGGACAACCATCATAGCCGGGACAAACACTCCACAACCCTCAATCGACTGAACTGAACGCCTTCCAGGCATAAATCATCAGTTAAGCAATATTACATTTATTTATACTTGGTCTAATCCTTTCAATCCCTCTGGTGACTACAAGTCACACTAATGAAATCTTCCCGCGGTCAAGCTCCCCTGACTTTCCACACAAGGTAACAAGTTTGCACACCCATACTATCGACCACACAAATGCTGCAAAACACATCAAGAACCCATGACCAAGACACAAGCCTCTTCCACCGAACATCGATCTCAGGTGACACTGAAGATAACCAGCTTATTCTAAACATTCAAATCCTTTGCTCTTGCTCCTCTGAGATCATGACGTCCTTGTTAACACCAAACCGCAGTCTCGGTTCTTACTTCCAGTTTCACACCGACTACTGCTCCCAACATGCCGATATGGAGTATCATAGAAATTTCATCATAATTCCTGAACCACTAATAGGGCGAACACTTTATCATATAGAAAACCTTTACTTACCTCAATTCACGAGAATCATAACAACACACGAGCGAATTCTCACAATCACAATACAAGCTAATTCCTTAAGTAGTGGTCTGAACCACCATAAACCTTCAGGGATCCGCCTATACCTAACATGCCATAGCACTTGAATGCTTCCAACTCAAATCTATTCCGACGGCCGAAAAGCCCCACACACATCTGCACATACCATACCCATACTCAATCACACCGACGGAACTGTTCACTGCCAAACATGTGCCATTTCAACCATGGCTAACCAAATCCATCTTCCTTTTAATCATCTTCATTTACCACGGAGATAATAGCAGCTCCCTTCAACTCATAGAAACTCACCCCTCAATTCTTCCCGAGTGACCCTGATTCACGAGACCATGCTGCCTAAATCCCGCAGCCCGTCTCATACCCTTCCAATGACCATTCCCACAGTCCGGAATCTATTTCTCTCACTCCTTCAACACTATCCTGCATGCTGAAAATAACATAGGGTACTCCAATCATCTTTCCCTTTCTCAGAAACTACGCTGCAAAAACTCGATTCTTAATCATACTGCTGCTTGAAACCCTTAAACATCGCATTCTCTAACCTTCGAATCTACTAGGACCACTACTAAGAGTCACCCACTCTGACTGGCCCCGAATACAATCAACTCCAAGGCTCTTCCAGCACATGAACATCCTCTCAATGAAGTACGTGACTGAGTCACTGCCCTTATAACTTGCCTATGCCTTAGGCATAAATTCTGAACCTCCCGAAGCCTAACCCTGGTCCAATAGGACCTACTTGCGCATATTTATCAAATCCCAAGCATAATCACCATTTTATCCCTTTCCCTCAGCTGAAAACAACTTGCCAAATTGCCGACAAATCCGCAACCCTATGAGAACACGATCCTACAACCCAACTGCAGGAGGTGGGACTCCCCCACTTAGCCCGAAGCTACTCTTGCACCACTGTAGACCCTGTTGAAATCCTTTCTCCTTTGCTAACATGCTCTTGCTCAACCAACCCGCCCAGCCCTTCCGAATTCTCCTACTAGCAGTCCCTAAATACCCAAATCCCCTAGCACCAGTCACACATCTGCCTCCTACCTAATAGCCACTATGATTCCTTGTAGAAACTAGCCAACCACACAACCACTAACCTATTCCCAGAAGATAACCCACGTGTGGAAACCACCGACGGGCACCGTCCAACAATGCTGCGCTGCACACCCTCTACGACATCAATACCCCATCCTAATCTTGCTTTCATTCACCAACCTTGCATGTCTGACCGCTCCTCCTGGACATCTAATAACTACACTACCACATCTTCCGACCCACTAAAGCCCTCGAATCACTCCACTTTCCCTCAAGATAGGCAGTCGTTCTACCACCGACCTCATGTGCTACGCTGCCACTCTTCCATTTGTTAAACTCTTGCCTTTAAGCAACTACCGACTTTTGTTCCTTCCACCTGGCGTTTCAGAAATCTAGCCGCCATCTGACACGTCTCTCGTGACTTCCTTCATCACATGCTTCTAAACTGCGGCCTCAATTCAATATTATTCTCCGTAGCTCTTAAACCAGCAGATCAACACAACTTCAGACTCTCCGAAGATCATCTTTCTCGAGCTGTCTTCATTAGGAGTAACTATCAGATTCGGAACCACCACACACCACGATCTTGGCAACCGCTTCTTCAACACTGCTTCCCAACACATTAATACCAATGCAACTGGAGAACCATAACACCGGCGAACTTAACACATTCTGCTCGATCAAACAACGATACCACATCATAGGTGAATATAGCACCTCACTTGAACACACCAAGTCTTACTACTTTATCAATCAAAAACCTGACCATTTACAATCCAAATACCTTTTCTCTGCAGGAACTACAATACTGAGATCTCGAAATCACGCCTTGAAAAGACCTCCCTTCAAATCATTCAGCACCCCAGCATGTGGGCAAGCATTTTACCATCACTCCCACATCGCGCGACAACTAATCATAAGCATCATCACCACCTGAGCATAACCTCAAGGCTCTCAGAAACACAGCTATTGGCTGAAACAACATAACATTCCTCTTGCAGGGCAATAACAATAGCCCAAACTACTATGCACGGAAGACCTCATGCACCATATCTGTAGCGTCATTACAACTCCTCAAATTCCCGATTCATAACAAGTGCTTCGCGACGCGTAAGATTTTGAGTAGGAAGGAAACACAGGCATAAGCCTTAAGGGAACCAAATCGCACGATGGGGAATCAAGAACGGAAGTACTCCTAACATCCCTGTAGCCTCTCGAAGATAAGTACAGACGTATCCGTACCGATCCGCAAGACTCTACTAGACTTTCTCATGACTCGTGAAACCTAGGGGAACCTAGAGCTCTGATACCACGTTGTCACGACCCAAAATCTATGGGTTTTGATGGCGTCGGACACCACTGTCAGGCAAGCCAACCCCTTAATCAGTTGAAATACTTTCCTGTTTAACATTTCTGAAATCGTTACCTTTCATTTCATTTCATAATTAAATACATAAAACTTCGTTAATTAAGTACGATAGGGAATCAACTCAGCTTGATAAAATGAAACCCAACACATCCCCAGAACCCGGTGACACAAGTACATGAGCAACTTCTAAGAATTAAATCAATTATACAACGCTTGTCCGAGGAACAAATTGGACAAAGACTTTAAAAATAAAGTGTAAATACATATAAGGGAGACTTTGTCAGCTGCGGAACGCCTCTGGATGAATGCAGCCCGTAAGTCTCCAAATCAATCACTGTGCTATGAATGTACCTGTGCAACAAAATGCACAACAAGTGTAGTATGAGTACATAAATAGATATGTACCGAGTGAGTATCCAGTATAATCTCGAAGAAGTAGTGACGAGAGGTCGACTTGACACTCACTAAGGTCCAACAGTATAATATAACAGGATATAATGAAAATGGTAGACATGTAAGATAGTGAGCAGCAAACACGTATAAGGCACAGGAATCCAAGTAAAAACTGAAAGTAAATCACAATTTCTACTTCCTTTTCCCCCAAATATCTGTCAAGTCAATATCCATGAAACATTACCAAATAGTCATGTGCACACAACAATAAGACAACAGGCCGGAGTCATAAGGATAATATCTATGCACTGCCGAGGATCGAACGGCCCATCCCATAAGTGCATTCTTACTGTAGTATAATCTCATCTATGCACTGCCGAGGATCGAACGGCCCATCCCATAAGTGCATTCTTACTGTAGTATAATCTCATCTATGCACTGCCGAGGATCGAACGGGCCGTCCCATAAGTGCATTTTTACCATAATATAATCTCATCCGTGCACTGCCGAGGATCGAACGACCCGAAACACAAGTGCACCTTTCAATCCGCCGTGGCGTACGACCCTCTCCCATGAGAGTGGGGGGAATCACACTCCGCTCGCGGAATGTAAATTGCGAAGCGGTCAATTGCACACACAATAACACTAACATTTCCTTTCCAAAATCATGTTTCTTCCAAATTTATCAAATTTCATAAATCTCAAGGGATCATACTATATACATCAGGAATTCATAACATATAAATAACTGCACAGAAGAATATAAAGCATGTTGTGGGCCTAACTACCCGGACGTGACAATAATAGTCGCTACGTACGGACTCTCGTCACTTTGTACGCACGTAGCCCCCAAAACAATTACACATAGCACAAAAATCACTTATGGGGACAATCACCTCGCTCCGAAAATTCGTAGCCGGTTTCCAAGCCTCACCGACGACTCCAATGGATGCACCACGCCCCCAAACTATCCAAATAACGACAATTTAATGAAAAATATACCCTATTGTTCATACCAAATTCAATTAAAAAGTTCCTCAACCCTGCTCAATGAAATGACCAAAATGCCCTCGGGTCCACGTGCCCTGACTTCAAAATTTCTTGAAGATAATCACTACCAACAGCTTTACTACTTCAATTATGCAATTTACTCAAATATTCGAGCACAATTCGTGGCAAAATCAATTTTACCAAATTATAGGTTTCCTTCAACAATTTCCCAAATATTCCTCAATTTCTCATATCAAATTTATGCAATAATCTTGTATTTAATTCAAAATCATGAGGAAATAACTTACCTTTGATGCCTGAAGAAAAATCCTCCTTGGAATGCTCTCAAAATCGCCCATCTCAAAAGAAAATGTGGGAAGAATGCCAAAATTTCGTTTTAAAATAGAACCCTGCCCAGAAACAACCCTGTGCGATCGCACCAACTAGCCCGTGATCGCACAGGCCACCTACAGCTTCCCTTCGTGATCGCAATTTCTGCCTTGCGATCGCACAGGCAGCCCAGCCTTCCCCTCTGCGATCGCATTGCACTTCCGCGATCGCACAAGCCAAAAATCTAGCTCCCTTAAATCCTTCTCCGTGATAGCACCACTAAGGCCGCGATCGCACAGACAAAAAATCACCCCTCCCATTTTCTTCTCCGCGATCGCACTACAAGGTTTGCGATCGCACAGCACACCAGGGACACCAGAAAATAGCAGCAGCAGGTAGAGGAAAAATGTTCCGAAACCACCCCGAAACACTCCCGATGCCCCCGGGACCCGTCCAAACACACAACTCAGTCCCATAACATCCCACGAACTTGCTCGCGGCTTCAAATCATATAAAACAACGCCGAAATCACCAATCGCACTAAAATTCAAACTGTATGAACTTGAAATTTCAAACTTCCACTTCCGATGCCGAAACCCGTCAAATCACCTCAGATTGACCCCAAATTTTGCACGCAAGTCATATTCAATATTATGGACCTATTCCAACTTCCGGAACAACATTCCGACCCCGATATCAAAATTTCCACTTCCGGTCAGATTCTTCAAATATCTTCAAATTCCTAATTTTAGCCAAATGACTTCAAAATATCCTACGGACATCCGAATTCACTTCCAATCGCGCTCCCAACTCCAGAATCACCATACGAAGCTATTCCCAGACTCAGAATCCTAAAGGGACATCTATATCATTGAAATGCCTCCCAACCCAAACTTAGGAAATTCCTTAAAAAATGTTGACTTCCACAATATACGCCGAAACGCTCCCGGGTTATCCAAAACCCGATCCGGACATACGCCCAAGTCCAAAATCATCATACGAACTTGATGGAACCTTCGGATTCTGATTTCGAGGTCGTTTGCCAAAAATTCCAATCTTACTCAATTCCTCCAACTTTAGACTTTCGAAATGAGAATTTTCCTTCCAATCTAACTCCAAACTTCCTGAATTACAACTACGACCATACGCACAATTCATAATACCTGAAATGAAGTTGTTCATGAATTCCAACAGCTGAACAATGCGCCAGAGCTCAAAATGACAGGCCGGGTCGTTATAGTTAAAGATCACTTACTAATGATTTGGAGAAGTTTGGGTCTTTGAAAAATCGTCTATGGAGGTTTAGGGTTTGAGAGAATTGAAAATGGGTGAAAATCCCGTCTATAATCTCACTTAATAGGCTGCAGATGTCGCATTTGCGATCCGGAGTTCGCATTTGCGACATCTGGGCTCCCTAGGCATACTTCGCATTTGCGATATCTTCATGTCGCATTTGCGACATCTGGGAGCCTAGGTTACTTCGCATTTGCGACACTGGGCACACCAGAAACCAACAATTTTTTCCGACACGAAAATGAGCATAACTTCCTCATACGATGTCCAAATCCGATGATTCTTTTTCCTATGGCTCCGTAATTAGGATATGAGTCTAATGGTTCCATAAAACTGAATTTGGAGTTCATTTTCTTAATGTGGTATCATTTTTGCTTGAAGAAACGACGATGACGCATCAAATACAAGCGCAACATAGCCTAAACCTATCCGAAACGCACCCAAGCCCTCAGGGCTGCGCAAGTCTAAAAACATCATACAGACTTGTTCGTGCGATTAAATCATCAAAATAGCATCAAAACAACAAATTTTACATCAAAACTCATGATTTTCTCAAGAACACTCAAATTTTCTAACGTTTCAACCGGACGTCCAAATCACGTCAAATTAATTCTGATTCTCACCAAATTTCACAGATAGAACTTAAATATCATAAAAAACTTTTACTGGGATCCGAAACCAAAATACGGGTCGGATACCAACGAGTTCAAACATTAATTCATTTCTTTATTTCCTTTAAAAACCAGCACAACAATTTTCTTCAAAAATTGTTTTCTAAGGCTATAGACCTCGGAATTCAATTCCGGATATACGCCCAAGTCCCATATTTTAATGCGGACCTCTCGGGATCATCGGAACACAGATCTGGGTCTGTTTACTCAACATTTTGACCAAAGTCAACCAAAACCAAATTTTAACTCCAAAATTACTATTTCTCAAACTTTCACATTAAATCTTTCCGGATTCACGCTCGGACTGCCCAGGAAAATAGAGGTAATTAAAATTAGTCTCTTGAAGGCCTATGAGCCTGTAAGGGAGTATTAATTCATAAGATGACCCTTTGGGTCATCACAATCTCCCCCTCATAATCAAATGTTCCTCCTCAAACGGACATAGAAAATTACTTGGTTTGGTAAATACTTTTAGGGATATCTACTCTGAATATTCGTCTCGAACTCCCAAGTAGTTGCCTCAATAGGCTGATCTCTTTATTGCACCCCAACTGAAGGGTAATTCCTTTATTTTTGGGAGAACATAATAAAGATGGAATGTTATTCACCCATTAGAAAAAAAAATATTGGACAATTGCGTAGAAGTCATCGATTGAGGCTCATTATACCCATCATTCTTTTTTGGAAAGTGTGAAAGAAGGTCAAAGAGAGTCTACTCCGAGGGAAAAGTGAGTTTCACTTTGAGGAATTCAAGAATTGAACATCCGCCAACCGACTCCACGAGTAATTGTGATACCAAGAAAATGAGGACTTAGTGTTGACCGGCGTAATTAAAAGTATGGTTGAAGTTGAGTCTAGTCCGAGGAAAATAAAGGATATTAGAATTTTTTGGGAGAATTGAATTTCGAAGATTTGACTGTAATTGTTCATGCATTAACGAATTGGAGGCACTATCTCTATGGGGTGCCGTGTGAGGTTTTCACAAACTATCGCAATCTCCAGTACTTGTTCGAGACAAAAGGGATTCTAATTTGAGACAGGGGAGATGGTTGGAGTTATTGAAAGGTTACGCCGTCACATTCCAAGCATTTCTCAACATCGGACTTGTGTGGTGATATGAAAGTTGAACAACACGAGTCAAGAAGAGATTACGAGGAGGAAAAACAAAAGTCATCCCATTTACAAGTTGGAATGAATAGTGGGGCCAGAATATCATTTCTTACATGAAACCGAGAAGTGCAAAGTGGAGAAATTAGAGTTACGCTTGATCATCAACCTATCATTCTCACCTTTCGTGGTCACAAGCTTTGTTCCAATTTAGGTGCCCAATATCTATTTCCCAATTTATGTTGTGCCATGTCATTAAATGTGGCGCTTGGTGGAAGCAATTCATTATTTCTCAAAATAATTAATCATTCCAAAAATTAGAATTTAGTACAAAAAGTATTTTATTATTGTTTTACTATTATTTTTGTATTACCATTATTATTATTATTATTACTATTATATCTCTTTTTTTTTGTAAAATATATTTATTCATTTTTTTTGAATTGGGGTTCGCATTTGTGAACTTTGGTTCACATTTGCGATCTGGGAAGTTTCCTGGGGAAGTTCGCATTTGCGAGCTGGGTGTCGCAAATGCGACACCTGAAGGTCTTAAAGGGGTTTGACGGTTCATTTTACAAAAACAGCTGTAAATCCACTTGAGACCCAAGGAAATAGACGATTTGAATTTTCCCAACCTTCCAACTCTCCAATCATCACTTCTAAGTGCAACAATTAGGTAAATTTTCTTAATCCGTACATCTTCTTCTTCTTCTTTTTCAATTTTTCCCTTAAAACCTAGGGCTTGAAGTGTGTTCTTGTTTTTCTATGCATTTTTGGTTTGGGTAACACAAAATTCTTGTTGTCATTTCTGGGTGAGGTTGGTTGAGAGTGTGAGTCCAACAATATGTTAGAAATTTGGGGGAAAATCGGAGTGCCCATGTTCATTAGACATGGAAGAAAATTTTTGTGCTTAATTTTTTGAAATTTCTTTGCATTTCAAAGTTGTATGTGATGATTATTGTATGCTTTACAGAGTAAAAACTGTTTGGGGTTGTTTGGGGGTGGTTAGAAGTTATTTCATGGAAGAAATCTCATAAATTAGGGACTGTTCTAGGGCTGGGGACGACGAGTTTGCATTTGCTAAGGGGAGTTCGCATTTGCGAACTGTGACTGCTCTGGCAGACTTCGCAATTGTGAAGAAATTCTTGCAATTGAGATATAGAGATACCTCGCATTTGCGAAGCAGAATGTCGCAAATGCGACATCTGAGAGGGATTGGGGACTTCGCAATTGCGAAAAATATGTCGCAATTGCGACATCAGAGGGAAACTGTTGACTTCACATTTGCGAAGTAAAATGTCGCAAATGCGACATCAGAGAGCGAGCACCTGCAGATTTTGAAATTTTTGAATTTTTTTTTCTCAATATGGGTTCAACTATTCAATCACTCTTTTGACATCTAAGATTCATTTTTCAACATATTTCATAGCCATGCCCCATTTTCATTTCAATGATTTGTTTTGCAGGCACATATATTGAGAATGAGTTCCAACTCCGCTGAATCTTCGTCCGAAAGTGCCATGGAGATTGAGGACAATTATTCCTATCACGTGAGTGTCAGGAACGGTATTACAATGAGCTTATCACAGAGAAGCTTCTCACGGAAAGTGGAATTGTGATGGATAAAGTTGAGGAATGCCTTCCTGAGTTCTACCAGAGGCTTGTCTATATGGGCTGGATTTTCTTCGCCCCTCAGCCTTGCAGGGCAAATGAAAAATGGGTGAGGGAGTTATATGCTAACCTCCCTGCCGTCAGTATGAGAAAGATGAAGGTGAGGATTCGAGGAAAGATGGTGCATTTCAGGGACGAAGCTGTGAACAACATCTACCACCTTCCTCACCATGACATGTATCCATTCCGTGAGAAAGATGATCTTCCAGGGGATTGGCTGGCTCTCAAGCTATGCCCAGGTGTGGACGTCCCTTGGGCATTGGATAAGAAAGCAATCATATCCCAGGAGTTCACCGTTAAAGACAAGATATGGCTAGCCATGGTGTGCAGCCGTGTCTCTCCGGTGTCCAACATATGGAATGTGCCCAAATTGAGAGCCCTGATAGTGGCTTGCATCCTTGATGGCACTACACTCAATGTTGGAGAGATCTTCGTCAATGAGCTAAATGAGTATCTTCGCCTTAATGGTACGCCACTTTTATTGCCATCTCTTATTACTGAGTTGTGCCGCTGGCTAGGGTTGAGAAGGATCTGGGGGACAATTGGGTAGAGCCAAGTAAGCCTATCCATCCCTTGAAGAAGAGAGGAGAGGGTGGGGTTGTCAAGAGCAAGAAGTGAAAGGTGGGATTGCCTCCTCATGCTGAGCAGGTTAGTCAGCCTTCTTCTTCCACCGGTGGCCCATTTGTTGTGCTTTCTGATGAGATGCGGCAGGTTCGTGAGTTGGTATCTCGACTTCCACAGGGACCCGGGGGGACATCCGAGGGACCCTCTGCATATGTTTCACAGAAAGAATTCAATAAATACCTTGAGGATCATAAGAAACAAGGGGATCATTTGAAGCAGCTAGAGAGGGCGTACACAGATTTGGCCATGACACATGGTGGCTCAAGTACTTCTCATGCCAAACTGGCAGGTTCACATGCCCAGCTGAAGAAAAGGGAGAAGAAGAGAGATAAGTTCTTCACTCGTGTGGAAGGGTGTGAAGGGGTTGTTTAAGCTGCTGAAGCCTCAGGAGCCACTGTCATCGACTGAGCCGGAGGAAGAGGATGATGTTCCGGCTCCCTGGTCCGAGGAGGAGATAGAGGAGGGAGTGACAGAGTCTGACAGCGAGGGGAGTACATGATGCAGTATTCATGGGGACACCGTTCATCATTTTTCATTTTACTTGCTAGATTTCAAGGGTAGGTGGGCTCATTGAACAACTCTGATTGGGATGTAACATTTTATTTTCTTATGGATGGATGTTAGGATTTATTTTTATTTTCCTATGACAGTTTAGTTTGTATATATATATATAATTTTAATTTTTTTTTGTAAATTGGTATGTTGTTCTTTGTTGATTATGAGA
Organism: Nicotiana undulata; assembly: GCA_005239495.1. Lineage (NCBI taxonomy): Eukaryota > Viridiplantae > Streptophyta > Magnoliopsida > Solanales > Solanaceae > Nicotiana > Nicotiana undulata. Next base: position 12,563 of record MDKH01168061.1, read on the forward strand.
CACTACTTTGTTTTCGTAGGAATGTTATACTATATATGCATGGTATGTTTTACCTTGGTGGTGAATATCTCTGGTAATCGATAGATCTTTTGGAGCAATTTGTTTCGATTCTTTCCGGTGATGGATAACTTCGTGACATTTCTTTGGAGAAACAGTCTTGCAATGTAGATAAAATTGTTAATTTAGAAGGAATTAGTGGTTTAAGTTGAGGTTGTGCCTATAGGCTAAAGTTGTAGCTTGTCTGGTACCAACATGATTTACCTAGCTATATGAATTTTTGATCCCTTTTTTTTTTTTTTGAAAAGTAATTATTGAAGTAGGGATTATTATCACATAATAATTTGTATGAATGCTTGCTCTTATTTTCACAAAATAGTTTCCCCAGACTGTATGTGGTCTCCTTTGAGATTCACGGGTTTCAATTGGGCCCTGGGTTTGTTTTCTGCTTGAATTTTCATATTCCATGAGTGGTGTGATTCATTGGAAAGTTCTCTTGCGTCATCGGTGGTTTCAAGACTGGTGTTGCAGGAGAACCTGATTTGTCAATCCGCGGGGGGAAAGCACGTATTCCCGCCATTTGTGAGTGAGTAGAAGAATTCTATCAATGTTGGAGATAATAAGAATCGCACGATAGAGTAGAATAAAATGGAGTTTGTTCCTAACTTGATAGCCTCTGAGAGAGATAAGTACAGACGTCTCCGTACCGAACCTTCAGACTCTATTAAGCTTGTTCGTGAATTGTGAGACCTAGGCAACGTAGTGCTCTAATACCAACTTGTCACGACCCAAATTTTTAACCCTCGGGATCGTGATGGCGCCTAACACCACACTTTCTAGGCAAGCCAATGTGTCACGACCCAAATTCCCAACCCTCTGGATCGTGGTGGCGCCTAACACCTCACTTGCTAGGCAAGCCAATGTTGGAACTTTAATTAACCTTTTCATTTAAAAGTTTACTCAAATGTAATAGAACAACTTAAAATAAATGATAAATCTAATATTTCTCAATAAAATGACTTTATGAACCATCTTGTATATATTAAAACCGAACCACGAACTAAATATAGAGCCATAAAACTACCCCAGGGTCTGGTGTCACAATTTTATGAACTACTAAAGAATACTCCAAATAAATGGGTGGAAATAAAATGTATTTCTATTTTTGAATGAACTAAAAACAGTGCCTAAACATAATATGAGAAAACTCCAAGAATCTGCGGACGCCAGCTCGTGTCTCCATGTAATGATGCTCAACTATGCTCAAGGTATCATCTTTGACCAGTATATGGATCTGCACAAAAGAGTGCATAGTGTAGTATCAGTACAACCGTCCCCATGTAATGAGTAAGTGCCAAGCCTAACCTCGACGAAGTAGTGATGAGGCTACGGCGGGGCATTTATAACAAAACATGTGGATATAGTAAAATAAAGCAAGAAAATACGTCTAAAGTAAACAAAACAATAAACTGAAAAAATAAATGAAATATAACTCAGCCACCTTTCCCAGGTCTCATCTATAACCAATTCTCACATAGTGTCACGACCCAAAAGTTATTAAAGGTCGTGTTGGCCCATGTCACTGAATGGGTTTTGAAGATTGACAAGTTGAACCAGGTCCATCAGAGCACACACATCTTAACGGAACAGTTGGCACAAGAATTGTTCATGCATAGGAGATATCAGTGATTCCTAAGTATCAAAGAGCTAAAAGGATGTCTACTAATACGAAAAGGTTGTAAACTGATAAAGAAGATTGAAGTTGATTTCAGCAAGGACAAAAATAGAGAAGGAAGTTGAGTCATAGTCGAACTCGTATACCCAAGTAGAGTTGGATCAGAATTGAACCATGTACTCAACAACTGACTCTATAAATACTCAATGTATTACTGCTGAAATAAGTGACGCACAAAGACAAAAGTGAATCAAGTTCTGAAAAGCAAAAGTTCCCAGGATATTTTACAAGAAGAAGTATTGTGCGAAGGCTACAGTTCAACTAGAAGAAACAGTTTCATTGTTGATGTATTGAATCTAGTTGATTGTAGTAGGCGATTTAATATTGTATCTTTTCAGCTTTCATAGAAGCAATTGTAATAGGTACACATTATTCAAGTTAGAGTTATCTTGAAATCTGTAGAAATTAGCTAGAGGCTAGTTGATACAAAGAGGATTAGAGTTAGTCCTAGGATTACAAAAGAGTTTATTTTGTAAGTCCGTTTGGCTCAGAGTTTTTAGTGAAGTGTTTGAGCAAATCCTACTGAGGAGTAGGTCGTTGGTTTTTCACCTTTGAGACAGGTGTTTTCCACGTAAAAATCTCTGTGTCTTTACTTTACTGCTTTATTATTCCACCACAGTAGAAAGTAGTACACCAAGAAGAACCTGGTTCTTCTTATTAGACAACACTCGAAAATTGGGTACTGCAAAATTGACTTATATTATTGTGTAGTATTGAAGTCTAAACATCAGGTCGTGATGGTGCCGGACACCACTATCATGCAAGCCAACACCAAGAAGTTAATTAAATTCTCATTTTAGAATTTTTGAAATCATTTATTTCCTTGCATTTGACAATAAATGAAGAACTTCTCTGATTAAATAATGATATCTTTAACGAAATCAAATAATGAATAAATCCCATAGTCATCCCAGAACCCGGTGTCACGACTGCATGAGCAAATTCCTAGGAAACAAAAATAATACAATAACCGTCCGGAATACAAACTTGGACAGTAAGGAATATACAACACAATACTCTGAAGGAGACTCTGCTAGCTGCGGGTCGTCTCGAGAGGTGCAAATCACCTAAGTCTCTGTATCCACCATGCCGCTGCGCCAAGCTAAGCAACTAGACATACATGTGCCTGTGCAACAAAAATGCACAGCAAGGGTAGTATGAGTACAAAAACAACGTGTACCCAGTAAGTATCCCATCTAACCTCGAAGAGGTAGTGACGAGAGATCGACTTTGACACTTACTAGTGGTCAAATTAATATTATTAAATGTGACGCTAAGCATGAATGTCATGATTAAGTAACAGATAACAACAAGAATTGACAGCTTCTTCATAATTTTAATTTCAGTTTCCGTCATTTTAGTTAACAACTTATATCTCAAGGAATTTAAGCAATTCAAATCACAGAAAGTACCAAGCAAATAGCATGTGCAAATAATGTCGAGGTCGTACGGCCCGATCCACCAAAATAATAAAATATGCCATGCCAGAGGGTCGAACGGCGCGAACCATAGATGCATCTATTACCCCGCTCGTGAATCATACGTGCGACGCGGTCAAATATAAATAATAGAGTTACCCCGATCGCGAATCCTTCATGTGACGCGAGTACTCATAGATACACACATTTAAACAATCAATCCAGACTTCATCAGGAAAACAATTACCCAAGAAAATGACAATTTTTCTTTTAATGTTCAAGAAGATGGTGTTTAATCTTTATAGAAATTCATTTTCCAAGTTCGATATGATTTAAGCATTTTGAATTTATCGGTAAAATTACAAGTACGGCAAGTAAAGCATGCTTTTGGGTCCTAGACTACCCGGACATAAGCATAAGAGTAGCTACGCACGGACTCTCGTCACCCCGTGCGTACGTAGCTCCCACAAATAGTAGCACATAATTAATTATTTCACCTATGGGGAAAATTTCCTCTTACAAGGTTAGAAAGGAGACTTACCTCACTTTGAAGTTCCATAACCGGCTTCCAAGCCCTTCTGATTACTCAAATTGATGCACAACGCCCCAAAACTAGACAATAATTACTCAAACCCATTAATATATGCCCAAATATCCATTAGAATACAATTTATAGCAATTCCTAACCCCGATCGAAAAGTCGATAAAAATCACCCTCGGGCCCGCTTGCCCGTATTTTGAAATTTTCAGAAGATAATGATTACCCATAACCTCACGAACTCAAATATATAATTTATTATCAATTTCATGCCCAAATTCGAGGTAACAATCCAAAAATACCAAAGCTTAGGTTTTCTACCAAACCCCACAATTTTCCACTAATTTCCATGAACTTCCATGTTAAAATCTATATATAATCCAAGTATTTAACTTGCAATAGGTGGGAATCACTTATGTTGACATAGTTGATGAAGATGGAGCTCCAAAATTGCCCCTAGGCTGTCTCCCATGGAGGAAATGAGATGAAATGAGCCAAACCTATTTCTTGCAAATTTATACACTGCCAGGCAACTCTTCTTCGCGTTCACGGGCCATCTCTCGCGTTCGCGAAGAACAAAAATTCTCGAAAAGTGATTCCAAACTCTTCTCAGACATCCTCTAGTATAATGGTCATAACATTTTGCACAAATATTCAAATGACAATTGGTTTAATGTTATGAAAATTAGACTTCAATATCTATAACTTTCATGTTTTGGTCATCTCCCAATTCCTAATAGATTTTGAGATATAAGCTGCTAAAGTCATCCCTGTGCAACACAAGTTTCTTCTTTGTCTTCCGGACAGCCAGTAGTGTAACAGCAATAACTCTTTGTAAACAAATACAAATGATAAATGGTTTATTTTTCTGAAAACTAGACACAAAGGGCTACAAATTTCGTTTTCACATCATCTCAAAATTCTTTATGGATTGTGAGATATGAACCTCCGAAGTCAGACCTGCGCAACAAAGATTTCCTTCTCCGCGAACGCGAGACAGCGAACGCGAAGAAGAAAATCCCAGAAGCCAAATCCTTCTTCGCAACGCGAGAGGATCTTCGCGAACGTGAAGAACAACACCAGATATCAGCAAACCAACATCAAAAGTAGCCCAAAATGATCCGAATCACGCTCGAAACACACTCGAGGCCCCCGGGACCCTGTCCAATCACACAAACCTATCCCAAAACATGACACAAACTTGCTCGACTCAAATCACATAAAAAAACATCGAAATCATGAATCGCACCCCAATTCAAGCTCAATGAACTTTAGAACTTCAAACTTCTACATTCGATGTCGAAACCTATCAAATCACGTCCGATTGACCTAACATTTTGCACACAAGTCACATTCGACATTCCGGACCTACTCCAACTTTCGGAATCGGATTCCGACCCCAATATCAAAAAGTCCACTTCAGATCCAACTTCTCAAAAACCTTTAAATTTCTAACTTTCGCCAAACGACTCCAAAATGACCTACGAACCTTCGAATCCACTTCCGGACGCGCTCCCAATACTAGAATCACAATACGAAGCTATTCCCAGACTCGGAATCCCAAACAGACATCGATAACATTGAAATGCACTTCAACCCAAATATATGAATTTCTTCAAAAATGTCAACTTCCACAATAGACGCTGAAAAGCTCCCGGGTCATCCAAAACCCGATCCAAACACACGCCCAAGTCTGAAATCATCATACGAACCTGCTAAAACCTTCAAATCTCGATTCCTAGGTCATTTCCTCAAAAATCCAACCTTAGTCAATTATTACAACAATTTGAGCTTCCAAAATGAGAATTCTCTTTCCAAATCAATTCTGAACTTCCGAAATTCCAGTTTCGACCACGCGTACAAGTAATAATTCCTGAAGTGAAGCTGCTCAAGGCCTCAAACCGCCGAACGACGCGCTAGAGCTCAAAACGACCGGTCGGTTCATTACATTCTCTCCCACTTAAACATATGTTCGTCCTCGAACGTGCTAAGAACTGCGTTGGAGTTCCCAAAATCACTGTTTAACACCTCGTGCACTTACTTGTGCTACCACAACCCAGTTGAGAACATTAGCTCGAGTCAGTATGAAGATTCTCCCTTTTATTTAGTCCAACAATCCTTAGAGCCAAATTCCTACGTCTGAAACTCTCCACCAGGCCTGCTTTCAACATACGAACACCGTATCAATCACCACACGATGTACCAAAACATGATTGCATGCCTTTGCTGAATTAAGACCATGCGCCACTTAATTCACCTGGCCATAATAACATTCCCTGATCAAAATAGCTTAAATTCCACGAATCGGATGCTCCCACATACATCATGACTCATATAAGTCCTGTTCCAACTCTTGCAATACTGCCACGACGGAAGAAACATGTAGAATTCCATAACCAACTGTCGAGCCAACAAATCATTAAGTCTATACTCCTGACAAGAGCCATCACCTCACGCTGAATCAATTAATGGAATTTTCTCTTTGATACACTTCATATGATCTTATTGCATTGATCCCAGATCCATTATTCTCTTCTCACCCTATACGAACCGCTCAAGCAACAATCCACCCCATACATGACCAAAAGTCTCATATGATGCCACAATGTGCCAATAAACTACAACCTCGGACGCTATACATAAGGAAAACGAAATTTGGGAGGAACTACTCAACTCACACACTAATATGAACTTTCCTCAGAAAATGGGAAACAAAACACACAAAATTATAATATAGAAAACCGTACTCAACATTACACTGTTGCGGCATGCAACCCGATCCAAATAACATCCCCGTGGCAGCGTGCCACCCGATCCACACATAAAATTCACATAAGGAGATACACACCGAGCTAAACTGCTCATTACTACAAAATACTGAATATCGGTCATACGCAAGGCTAAGTGCACAATACCATCCACGGGGAGACATATAGCGCCAGAAGCTACAAAACTCAAGCACAACTGAGGTGCGATATATGATCTGAATCTCACTAGCCATCCTGCTCACATAACACCATCGCTACGCGGAATCTCAACACATAAGAAAATTATCAAGCCACTGCGCAACTCACACGGCACAATATAATATCATATGAAATAGCAGACCCCGAAATAACACCCAACGTTCTAATAGTCTTCCATGAGGTGCGCTATACTGAAACGAACACCTATGGCCTAATATAGAGCCCGTATTCATATTTAAATCCATCCACAGACCTTAAGCCGATTCAGATCGCACCGTACTAGGCTAATAACCTTTCACGGGTCTCTAATAACCCTTTTTTTTCAATAACACACAAGAACAACCATCATAACCGGAGGAAACCCCCACATTCCACAACCCAACAAGCTGTGTGCCCTTCAGGCATAAATTCTCAAATTAACTATATCACCAAAATCTGTCACTTGGTTTCAAATCTTCCATCAATTAAGTGACTACCTGTCAAACTTATACAATCTTCCCGCGGACACGCTCCCACAACCTTCCACACAAGGTAACAAGTCTGCACATCCATACCACCGGCCACACTAATGCTATAAAGCAAATCAAGAATCCTTAACAGGGATACAAAGTCTCTTTCACAAAACACCGATCTCAGGTGACACTGAAGACAACACCAGCTTACTCTAAACCTTCAAATCCCTTTCCTGCTCATCCGAGCTCGTGACATCCTTGTCAACACCGAACCGTAAATCTTGAATCCTTAACTTCCGAATCCCATGCTAGATGCACTTAATCACGCCAATGCGTAGGAGTACAAGAATTTCATCTCAGCTCCTGAACCACTAATAGAGTAAACACTTCATCATGTAGAAACTTTCTACTTAACTCATTCCAAGGGAACCATAACAACACACGATTGAATTCTCATAACCGTAGAACACAAATCCTCAAAGTTGTCTAAACCACCATTGCCCTTCCAGGATCCGCCTACACATCACAAGCCATAATACCTAATTACTCCCAAAAAAACCAATTACGGAGGCCGTCAAGCCTCGCACATACCGCCACAAATCACATGCATAATCTAATCACGCTGGAGGTACTGATCACTGCCACCATCATGCCAATTCAACCATGGCTAACAGACCTGACTTTTTCTAACTTATCTTTAGCTTGTCTTAGAAATAATAATAACTCCACTCAACACATAACAACTCAATATGCACTCCTCTCGAGTGGCTTTCTATCACGAGACCATGCTATCTCAAATCCCACAAACCATCTCATACTCTCCTTGTGCGCATTCTCACATCCTCAACTGATACACCCATTCTGAAAATTCCTCTACGAATCTGAATTCATTGTCCTTCAATCCTCCAAATACTATACTGCAAGCTGAAGATAACATAGAATACTCCGAGCCCCTTTTTCATAATCCGTTGCAAAACCTTGATTCTTAACCATACTATGGGCTTGAAATCCTTAGGCACCGCATTTTAACTTTTGAATTCACTAGAACTGTTGCTGAGAGTCACCCACTTTGACTTGGTCTTGAATATAATCAACTTCAAGGCTCTACTAGCACATGAACTGATAAGGCCCAATATAGCACACATTCCTCAATCTTTTGCTCAAATAACCACTGATGTTTCCTTTCCCTTAGTCGTAATAACCCACCAATACACCAATGACAAGAAACCTCACAAGTAGATAGCCATGCAACCCAATTGTATGTGGTGCGTGCGACTCTCCCACTTAGCTTGAATACTATTAAACAACTCTGGAACCCACCGAGATTCCTTCTTCATTGTTGACATGATCTGGCACAACCAACCCGCCCAAATTCCTCGAAATCCTTCTGTTAGCATTTCATGAACACTCCGAATCTCTAGAAACATTCACATATTCGACCTCTTACTGGATGGTTAGTAAAATCCTTCCTAGAAGCTTTGCCAACCACGCGACCGCTGACCTGCTCACATGAGATAACCCACTTTTGGAAATTACATGATGACATCTTCAAACGTCGCTGCACGGGGTACAATCACTACGACATCAATAACCCATCCTGATCCCGTTCTCATTCACCAATTGTACCAGTCCGTTCACTCTTTATGGATATCAACTAAATTTGCGACAATACCTTCCAATTCAAAGTTATATTGCATCCTTCTTAATATCAAGCAACCTTTCAGTTGCATCCAATCTCCCGTCGTATAATAGCCAAAATTCCAAATTAAGCCCGTGGACCCAATCACCATCCTAAAATTCCCAACTAGCTCTAAACTTTTCTCAAGGCGTGTAGTCATCGAACAACATAATCCATATGCTATTCCACCTCTCTCCCACCTTGGTCAAACTCATCCTCTAAGAAACTACTCGACTCCTACTTCTCAAACTTGGTCTTCTAGAAGTTTAACCACCGCAAGACACCTCTCACATGTCCTTTCTCATTCTTTTGATGCCTAGTTGTTGCCTTAGATCAATATCTATCTATATAGTACTTGAACCGATAGACTGCTACTAACTTCAACCCCTTCCGAATATCCTCCTTCTCGAGTCATCAACATTAGAAATACCCATTCAATCTTGGACCACCGCACCCCGCGATCTCTAACAGCCGTTTGTCCAATACTATCTCACTATATCCTACCCCAAAGGAGAATTGTAGAAAATCATAACACCGGAGAACTTAACACATTCAATCGAGGACGACGACACCACGTCACAGATGAAAATTCCACCACACTTGAAAACACCCAGTCCCATTACCCTATCAGCCCAAACTTGAACACTTATAGTTCGATTGTCTTTCCTCCCCCGAAAAGGAAATACCGAATCTCTGAATCGTGCTCCGAGTAGACCTCCTTTCAAGTCATTCACTGCCCCGACACATGGGAAAGCATCCTACCATCACATTGATTACTGCTTGATAATCGTTCTATGATGACCCAAAAGGTCATCCCTTATTTTATAAGTCAAAACTGTGTTTCGAGGCCTTGCAAACCTTCTTTTGTCTCACCTCGTTTTGCGTGTGCAGTCCGGGCTTATATTCGAAAAGCTTTAATATGAAAAACTGAGAAAAATGCTAATTTTGCCTTTAAAATTTAAATTTAAGTTGACTTCGGTCAACATATTGGGTAAACGGACCCGGACTCGTGATTTGACGGTCTCGGAGGGTCCGTAGGAAAATATGGGACTTGGGCGTATGCTCGGAATCGAATTCTGAGGTCCCAAGCCTGAGAAATGAATTTTTGAAAGAAATTGTTTTACTGAAAATATAAGAGTTTTTGGAAATTTGGCTTTATTTGAAATTGATGATATCGGGGCCGTATTTTGGTTCCGGAGCCTGGTATAGGTTTAATATGATATTTGAGTTGTGCCTATAAAATTTGGTAAGAAACGGAGGTCATTTGACGTGATTCGGACCTGTAGTTGTGAAATTTTAAACGTTGAAAGTTTTGAGATTTTTCTTTGATTTCTATGCTAAGTTCATTGCTTAAGTTGTTATTTGGGCGATTTGATCACACGAGTAAGTCCATAAGATGTTTTTAAGGTTGTGTATATGTTTGGTTTGGATCCCCGAGGGCTCGGGAGAGTTTCGGATTCGGAGTGTTTTTTGGACATAGAAAATCTGGTGTAATTGTTGTTTGCTGGTGTCCAGTTACTTGTCCCATGAGAACGCGTGGTAACCCACGCGAACGCGAAGAGGAAATTAGGAAGGGTCTGGGTTGACCTATGCGAACGCGGGGCCTGCGGTGCGAACACGGAGCAGCGAGGGATTTTCTCTACGCGAACGCGCCTGGCCACACACGAACGCGTAGCAAAATGGGACCTGTGGGAGGGGAGTATGGATACCCTATGCGAACGCGGCCAAAGGAATGCGAACGCAAAGGCCAGGGAGGTGTGAGACTACGCGAATGCGTGGGGTATCTCGCAAACGCGAAGGCAAATAAGGCCACTGCTACGCGAACGCGACAGACGTCACGCGAACGCGTAGAGCCATCCCTCTTAAAACAGTAGCAAAACGGGATTTCTCCAAAATCTCACAACTCTTTCATTGAAACTCGACCTTGGGCGATTTGTGAAGAGGGATTTCATCACCAAATCATAGGTTTGTGTTCTTAACCTCATTTCCTTCAATTTCCATCAACACCCATTAGATTTATAGGCCTAAATCTTGTTCTTTATGGGTAGAAATTAGGGATTTAGGAGAATTAGGGATTTTACAAATTTGAGAAATTAGACCTCGATTTGGGGTCGGATTCCGAAACTAATTACATATGAGCTCGTGGGTGAATGGGTGATCGAGTTTTGGTCCGAACTTCGTGTTTTGACCAAGTGGTCCCGGGGTCGATTTTTGACCTTTTGGGAAGAATGATAGAAAACTCATACTTAAGCATTGGGGTTGAATTATTTAGCATTTATTGATATTATTAAGCTAATTATGACTAGATGTAATTGAATTGGAGGTGAATGCTAAAGGGAAAGCGGTAATTGAGGCTTGAGTTTGGTCGTGGAATTCGAGGTAAGTGTTTGGCTTAACCTTAGCTTGAGGGAATAGGTGTTGTGTCCTATTTGCTATGTGTTAGTATCATGTTCAATGTATAGGTGAGGTGAGGAGTACCTATACGTTGGTGTCAATCATGCCCGTGAGTCGAATATTATGATTTATGTGATTTTTTGTTAAGTATTACTTGAGTTTCACTTTATAGTTATCCATGTTTGTGGAAATTCCTTGATACTGATCATTATTGAGTATTGGTTCTAGTTGAGAATTTTTATGTGAAGTTATGTACTAAGTGAGATTGGTTATATTTGTTTCCCTTGCCGGGATAGTACTGATTCTAGTGTTGGCTCCCTTGTCGGGATGTTATGTGTCACGACCCAAATTCCCAACCTTAGGGATCGTGATGACGCCTAACACCACACTTGCTAGGCAAGCCAATGTTAGAATTCGAATAGCTAATTTCCTTTGATTATTTTCTTAAGCATCAATAAATATTTTAAAGTAAACTTAATGTAAATGATTTTCACAGATAAAGTACTAAACAATCAATTAAAATCGAACCACGAGCTAATTATATAAATAGATCTAGAACTACCACAGAGTCTGGTGTCACAATTCACGAACTACTAAAGAAAACTACAAATACCGGGCTGAAAAAAATAGTATAACTGTTCTGAATATAATAAAACATCATATGTAAAATAAGAGGAGACTTTCGGGATCTGCGAACGCCGGCAGATATACCTCGTGTCTCCGAATGAATAGGTGGCTGCTCTACAAATCTCTACTACTGGATAGTACCTGGATCTGCACAAAAGAGTGTAGAAGAGTGTAGTATCAGTACAACCGACCCCATGTACTGAGTAAGTGCCGAGCCTAACCTCGACGACGTAGTGACGAGGCTACGGCGGGGCTTTAACAATATAACCTGTGACAATATTATATAAAGCAAGAAAGAAATCTAAACAAATAAATAAATAAGTACCGCAATAACAATAAAATAATGCAGTCGCCTTTTGCCAGGCCTCATCTATAACCAATACTCAAGTAAATCTCCAAGTTTCCAAACCTTACTTTAAAGTAATCGCATGTGCTAAATATAAGGAAAACTGTAGAGTAAATCACGAATTTCCAAATATTTTTAAGTTTAAAAAACAATTAAAACATCATTATTTTCACAGTCTTGTTGCGGCGTGCAACCCGATCCCACCTATTCACAATATCACAATCAATTATCCACCCTTATCACACCAATCATCCACCCTTATCACACCAATTATCCACCATTATCACACAAATTATCCACCCGTATCACACCAATTATCCACCCTTATCACACCAATTATTCACCCTTATCACTCCAATTTTTGATTCAAAAGTTTCAAACAGAAAACAGTATAGCCCGTAAGCTTTAAACAAAACATCCCACAATAATATCAGCCCGAGTATATGTAATCACCGTAACACTGTCAACCCAACTCAACCTTTACATACCATGATAGGATTAAGAGAACAACCAAAACTTTTACATACTTACAACCACAAATGTAAGTAATCAAAAGAAACCAGCATGAATATATATATATATAT